>JASCZW010004620.1:0-246398 GCA_034211315.2 Aedes japonicus | reverse complement strand
CCTAATCTAATTTTGGTGCTGAATTGGTTGTGTTTTTCCACCTCTCGGTTTTTGCTTCTGAATTTCTTTTAAGGCCTAAACGCAATGTTGACGTAAACGGAACAGGACGAGGCAAGTTTAACAGGTGTCGCAAATGACGTCGATATTTCCAATTGAAATCAATTTGAATCTAATTAGTTTTCTATCCGACAAGCAGGTTTAGTCAGATTGGGTCTTCCACTGCCGTCGCCGTTTCGTTTCTGTTATAACTGCGTTCCAGCCTTTACTCTCTAAAAAATTGGATCATTCTGAAACGTTCACGGTTGCTGTTCTTAACAACAGATTCGCTCGTTGTTTTTCGCTCTTTTCCTCAGCCATGTGGGGAGGCCACGTCCATGTCTGTATCTTTGTCCGTTTCCTGGAATAGTGGTGTAAATGCTTTACACCACTATTCAATAACATCACTGCTGCTGTTCGGTTTGCCACCGCTGTTGTTCCGGTGGTTACTTCTGAATCTTTCGTTTGGAATATGCATTCGTCTAATGCCCATCGGTCTTGTCAAGGAAACATTTTTTGCTTCTGTGATCTCAGACGTTGCGAATCAATACAAACCCAAAAAGGAGAAGTTCCTCTCCATGTACGCATCAAAAACAGAGTGCATACAAACTACCGTTAGGCAAAGGTAGCTGTGTGGCAGTATGAAGATTTCGGCAACACTGTATGTAACGCCGGTTGTGTTTCGCTCGTTGGCCCACCTTGTAATATCGTCGCCGATAGTGTGCCGTATAAGTAGAGTGACGACGCTGTACCAATACAGGCACACTAGTCGCCGCGATCGTCGTGCTGCACCAAGCATCGTCGAAGTGGTGTGCTGATAGTTAAGAGGTAAGACGCATTTGCCAATTCCGGAGCGTGCTGGGTGATTCCTCGGTTCCGGGTTATTCACAGTAACGTCCTTGGTTCGAGTACTACTTTACCTATGCCTTTTCGTTTAATTTTCATTGCTTCTGTTCTATTTCCAAACTACCGTACACTGACGGAACTTTCAACACTTTCTCTTCATATCTTTCATTCTAGCAAACATTACTGTCCACGTTTGGTTATAGTCACTATATTCATAGTCTGGCGGATACAACGACGAGAGCCAACTTGAACTGTCACTTGGCGGAGCCAATCGAGCATATCTCGAGTAATTTATGTTAAGGGCCTAAAAGCCATTTGTAAACAATGACTTTAAACGTTGATTTCTCACGAATAACGAGAATCCCACCATATCCTGCTACTCCACATGGTAGAACTAACATTCTTCTACCAAATGCTGGTTTCATTTCACGAGAGTGATTTAAGATTCAAGAGAAATCGATATATAAAGTCATTGTTTACAAATGGCTTTTAGGCGCTTAACAGGAATTACTCGAGATATGCTCGATTGGCTCCGCCAAATGACAGTTCAAATTGGCTCCCGTCATTGTATCCGCCAGACTATGAATCTAGTGACTATACTCTTGGTGCCTCAAGGCGATGAGCGAACATCTCCTTCTACATCATTTTTACTTGTTACTGGCATTGAACATACCCATAGCAACCACAAGCACTATATTGTTGCACTTATTCAACCCAAAATTAACATCGGTAATGCGGGATGGCATCAATTCAACAGTTGTCAAGTAATGAATCGTTAGATTAGCTGAAGAATGTAGTGATGCATTACCAATGCAATAATGCTACTTCAGTAATGTCTTATGGCATTACAGAAGATATAGCATTAGTTCGATCTTAGTGGAGCCCTTTTCAGCATTAATCTAACTTCAATGATGCAGTAGATGTAATACATATGCCCTATATATGCATGCTATTACAGCTTCGTGATTACTTGGGTATATTATTCATGAAGTGTAGCGAGGTGAGGATTTCGTTCATCACATCCATGTACACTCCACATACACCTGTATAGCCGTTGAAGCGAAGCTCAACCGGGAATTTTCTAAATAACACGTTCGCCGTATTTCCCCAGCTCCCTGTTCGAATCATACACACGCACATATAAAATGTATTCACCGGCTTACGACATGCCTACTCTGAGAAAATTTCTATCGTTGTACCGACAATTAAATCATGGTCAGGATGACTATCGCACATAATGGTTACAATAACCATGAAAATGGTCGAATTCACCACGTTCATGGCATTCTTGACTATGATCGTGGTAACAAGGACTATTCTGACATATGGGCAAATGTTGGATCAACTATTTTTAATGGTCGTTTTATCTATGAACATAGTCGGTTCTAGATCACTATACTGCAATAGTCATCTTAACCCTCAATAATGGTAAATTTTACAATCAAATTTCTCTCTGTGTACTTCTGTTTCTTCACTATTTGCATAATGGAAAAATAAGCCCTCCGATTTGCAATACAATGTATGTTGCATCGGTTCCTCGGATTTAAACTTTATAAACAGTGCAATGCTCTCACACGAAATTCACAACCACGCCGATGATAGGTTTCTTGCTTGAATGACTGAAACTGAGCTTGATGGTATTCTCTCACACATTATTTAGGTAATGACAGAAGTGACCGATCTGCTGATTATGAACAAAAGGTAGCTATACAAAAGCAGTTTTCGGAAAACAAACTATCATGTCGATCACACCGGAAACATTCCACCGCTGTTCCCGCATAATCACAAACCATTTCTGGACCATTTCTCTTATTGTTGACGACTGTTTCCGTTTTTGTTACATTTACCCTTATAGTTGGCAACTATTAACTAGCTTTAACAATATATCAGATGGTAAAAGGCCAAATAACAATATGCTGAATAGGCGGTTAAGTTAGGTTACCATAAAAAAATGATAATTTTCACGAACAAAATTTTTTGCTATACTGTATGCCATAAAGTTGGCATATAATCCAGACCGAGTGCAGACAATAAAAAACCTATCAATGACAATATGGCAAGCATTAACAATATGTGTTAGTGTAGAGGTTGTATGGTGAAAATGAGATTAAACTATTTGATAACATTAACATAAAATGTGATAATATATCTTACATTCGAAATATAGTTTTCACTATATAGCAAATTGTTTTTCGTTATGCGGGTTGCCGAATGCAAACAGATAAATAACTAATGTAGAAAAGGCTTATCGTTCCAGTTTCAGAATCTTCAGTTTTTTCGTTCAGGAAATCCTTTAGATTTTCAAATAATTCTTTACCTATACTATATAAAAAGAGGGTGCTCGCCACTTGCTAGTGAGTGTTGACAGAAACTCGGTTAAATGGTTGATTGTTAGATGGAGTGTAAATATTCTTTAGTCGTTTTTTCAAGTTTTCAACACGAGCATCTATCATTGAGAGCGTCAATTTTTCGCAGTGTAGTGAAATATCCTGTGGTACTTATGTTTGACATTTTCAAGTGTCAAATCATACAACTGACGTGCTAGAAATCAAAATAAAACTGTGCCCCGAAGTATACGAGCAAACGCGCAGTATAGAAAATTCCGAAAAATGTACGGCGGAAAAACACCACTAGAGCTGCTGTCTGGAACTTCCTCTAAGTCGTGGCTGCACGACAAATGGGCTCCCGGAGTTGGAGGACTGCTCGGTACCTTTGGTGCTTGCTACGTTAACTGGGGTTCCGGCCGTCCACTGTTTAGCGGTAAGAATTTCTCGTTGCACGAGAGTGTTGTGATGTAACACCATCTGGAGGAGATTGGTTGTGCTATTTTTCGATCTTTCCATTTGAAGGTGTCCAGAAGCACGTCGTTGCTGCCCTTGGGGTCGCAGCGCTCGCCATGACGGTGGATAAATGGAGGACTCAGTACTTTGCCGAAAAGGACGCTACCCTACGTCACTACATTGAACTGCACCCGGACGATTTCCCAACTCCTGGTATGTAGTTCGAGCTTAAGATGGTTCTTGATAAGTTATTTTATTTTAGGGCAGATATTTGAACACTTCAATTAACTTCTGAAAGAAACTGTTTTCGTCTTGGCATTGAGCTGGAAGCTCAATTCTTTTGCAATTAGCTTGTTTGTGTTTTTTCTTCTGACTACTAAATCTTTGAATTGCTGTTCGAACCGAACTTTTCAAATGACCTTTAGTGCTCACCGATAGCGAATGTGTGACACCGGTCAGAAATGCAAATGAAATCATGGAAAATTCTCCGTATCTACATCTGTAGTAGACCGTAGATGGTTCAAAGATGGCATGAAAGTATCGTCTAGAATTGCAGTAACATGAAAAACGTAATTAGATGCTTCATTTTCGGCGCTTGTTGTCTTGTGAAAAAGAAGCATTCAATTATCGCGTTTTATGAAGAGAAACTTCAGGGGAATTGCCTGAATTTTCTTCAAGTAACCATACAACCTCAAAAAAATAACTCAGCTATCAACATGTATTACCAGCTCTCTCCAGACAATTTGTGTGCCATCAGATTCAAAACAATATTAGTCTCATCAGTGAAAATTACTTGGTTTCAAAACTCCGGCGGTTTGTTTATTTGGGTTTTGGTGAACTCGAGTTGTTGCATCTTTTGATTCGCCGCTGAGATGAATGGTTTCTCATGGGCAACTCTACCATGCAGATTGGATTTCCGGAGAAGGCGGCGAACAGTTTAAATTGAGACACGCCGGCTGATGCCTTGAAACATTTCCGCCGTCAATTTTGGTACACTTATTGTCGGGTTATTGCGGACTATAAGTCAATCATCACTTTCTGATAGGATCCGTTTTCTTACCCTTACAGCCTTGTTCTTCGACGTCCACTCGTATTATCAGTTGTCGGTGACATGATATGCTGTACAGTGAAGTGGAATCGTCCGGCGATTTCGCCTACTTCACTTAGGAATTTTCCTTTACAACGCATTTCCTTCTAGACATGTCAGTTTGCTTTCACTTCCTCCCATTATGAGAAATCCGAAGCTATTTTTGCATATAATAAGCCCCACCCATTACACGCTTTATGTTAAAATCATCAAGAATTTACTACTCAAAAAGCGGAGAAGCAATACTTGGTTGACGCGTGTATAATAAACTTTTATACATACAATTTAAACAATTTGATCAACCTTACCATTTATCGTGATAGTCAGATTCAGATACCGTTTCGCTGCAAGAAGAGGTGATTCGAATAATCCCCTCGCTGCTTCCGAAACGACAGTCTTTTACCATCTGACATATTGTTAAAACTATATATGTTAGTATCTAGTTCCCTGGGCTCTGGCAAAACCTTGAAGTAGTTTAACTTCAACTACCAGGTCCCAGGGCTGGTCTGGTTCTTTACCATTTTGGAAAGAAGCACACTAGTGTTGCCAGATCAGTGATAATGCAGCCCAAAAATGCTTCTGTAAATACGCCAGTATTCCCTATCGACAAATATTATTATACTGAGATAGTGATCGATGGTCAAGTACAGGATTTGCGAATAGTTGGAATGTTGCACTTGATCATATAAACGCAGTTGAAAAACCTGCATAGTTTTGGAAAGCATTATCACATAGGGGAACCTGTTCCATTATTCATCTCATGATACATTATTCATAATTTTCGGAATTATAGGAGTTTGATGTATGAATCAATTTATTCCTTTTGTTGTTAAGTTGATTCCAACTTCCAAAAATAAATAACATTAAGTTTAAATAAAAAGTTAGAAATCCGATGGTTACGCGTCGATCTTTCGTTTTCAAGTTGCGTGAATTGCTAAAAGATGAGATGAAAATGGAAATGGTAACCCAAGATGCTAGGCTTGTATCAAAGATTTCTACCGAGAGGCGATTTTGCTTACTTCATTCTTAGTTTTGAAGAAAAACGGAGCTTTTACAGTGCGCATCGGCAATGGACGATATACTACGTCATCAAGAGGAAGTCCTGTTGAAGAATTTCAAATAAAATTCAAGACAAAGCCCCCGAAACTGAATGAAAAATCCTGTCTGATTCTAACGAAGCAATCCTCGGAACGAGTGAACTAGTAACAGACGCAATTAAAAATTAAGATAAGTAATAAATGTATTATCCCTCTCAACATATCAAAAGCCTTTAAGGTGCACATCGACAATGGACGATTTACTTTGTCATCAAAAAGAGGTTTTGCTGAAGAACTCAAAACAAATTTCAAGACAAAGTCGCGAAACAAGAAGCAAAATCTCTTTTTGAAACGAGAGAGCAAGCTCTGAATTATAGTTATATCAAGCAAAACAGGTATTTTGGAAGATATCGTTGACAATTAATCACAAGGTAAAAGATTATATTTACAAATGACTGATGCATACTCTTCTCCCTACAGCCTTACATACCAACAATTATTCCCCCTCCCCTATCCTGTGGGTAGTGATGCAATATCATTGTACACTTCTAGTGTGCACTAAAAGTGTATCCCGCAAAATTCAAATCCCCCATGGGAAGAAACGTTGCGTAGCCCATTCAACTATACCCTGATGTATTATGTAAAGTTTGAGTTCTTGTACTCAAATTGGTGCCCTGGCGCCTCGCCCCCTTATACGTCAATAAAATAAAATAAAAAAAAAAAATAAAAAAAAACTATACATGTTAGTATCTAGTTGTCAACTATAAGGATAAATGTCATTTTTCATTTTCATTTTCAAGCACAGAAGGGGGTCATAGGGCCAGGTCTCCAGCGATGAAAATCACTGTCCATACAGTACCAGGGTGGAAGTATAGATTTGGTATCACAGAATAATAACCACAGAGGTCAAGTGAATCCTGCTTAAGATACCGGATAGTAAGAGGCTGTTGAAAATAGGGGATATTCAGAGTGAAGGAATAGTAGGAGGCAGAAAGTGAAGCAAGAGAGAGAGAGAGAGGCGTTTGATTGCTGAAACGAAACCGGAATAATAGTTTGGTGATAAGTACATTTTAGCAATTGATAAGTTCAACTATGAATTAGTTCTCATCTGTTTCTTCTCATATTGGTTGTTGTTGCACTGGTACCGCAAGTTACTGTCATCCAACTTGCTTTTCGATCTCATCCACTTACTGTTGATTACAATTTTGAAAGCATTTGCCACTTCTCAAGTAAGCAGAGATAAATTCGATGATACAAATCTGCAGAGATAAAGTCGATGATACAAATCTAGCTTTCCTGTTGACTCCAGTATACCAAAAAAGAAACAGATATATAGTCATTAAAAAGTGATATTATCAAAACGAAATGGCTATTCAGTATTGTTCAACGGATGTGAAATGAAGAAACATTGGAATTAAGCATGTTTGGAAGAAGCAACGAGATGATAAGTTCAATTTCAAATACATTTGTTAGCCTTGCGTTATTAAATTTTTCAATAAAGCATCTCAGTCAACTTATGAAACATCGACTCATGTTCTATGCTAATATTAAAAATGCTTCGTCATATCACATCTTCAAGTGATCTGTGTAAGCCACTTATTTTGTTCATGCCCTTTTGAACAAGATGAGGTGAAATAAGGAGCTCAGTATTTTAGAACTAGGTTTAAAAAACAATGACATGATGAATGTCATCACTTACTCCTACTTGATTTCCATCTCGACCAACCTGGCGGAACATCACCCAATTCCTTACTGAAGCAGTTCAGACAATAATCATGCGTTATTAGCAACAAAAACAAGAGACAGAAGAGAAGAAAAAAGAAATTAGAAACGAGACAATAAAGTAATTATTAATGTGAGTTGATGAAAAGAATTCTCCTACCACCAAGAGTAACAATAAAGCAGGAAAGAAAAGTTAGTTATAATACATAACTACAATATAACTAATCTACGCAGATGAACGTTGGTTTCGGGGTCTTGTTAGTGCTAGAATTGTTAGTATAGACCCGTACTTAAGCCCTGGCGGTCCCTCTAACAATAGTGATAGGTAGCTGTAGTTGAATCATGCGCAACTGTTTCTATAGCTATGCTAAAGGTATGATAAATCAAGTTTCGAAAAAATAAATAACTTAAATAATTGAAATATCTCAGCTATAATTACTAGTATTAATCAGAAGATTGATTATATCGACACTTGACGAATCATCGTCAAACCCTTCATCCTTGGCCAGGGAACTATAAGGATAAATGTCGTAACAATAACGGAAACAGTCGTCAACAATAAGAGAAATGGTCCAGGAATGGTTTGTGATTATGCCGAACATTCTTTCGTTTTTCGGCATTACATTTTTTGTTTTTGTTATTTTTCGTTGTCAGAATATTTGAGGACTTGTTCGTTGCTAATTATGCTTTTAGGGCATCTTCAGTGGTGGTCTATTTTTGGAACAACTTTACACTTGATTTGCATCAACAAAACTTGAATCGAACTAGCTAAAATAGACCAACTTTGCGTTTCCCGCACCGGTGTTGTATTTCTTGTTATTGAACCCTCCAACACCGGTCAACAGGATGTTAATCATTCAACATCAGAGATCAGAAGTATTTTTCAGATATCGCTGATTGTTCATAAACTTTTTGCCATGGATTGGTTTGATCAAATATTTTTTACTGCCAGTAGTGCGTCGTTAAGGCTAGTATGCAGCTCAAAAGTAATGTGCATTAGGTTAAGACAAGTAATGATCAAGAAATGCTTTTACTGATGGAATTTTTATCTTGTATGCAGCTGAAAAGGAGGGCAAACTTCGTAACGTTAGTAATGCCTGCCCATGTTGCCTAAATGGGGCTGTATATTCTTTCGATTATTACACAAGGAAAACTGACATTTCACCCATAAGGCTTAGTGACGTTTAACGCACGCAAACTACAGCGCCATTTAGATCAGTGGAGTGCATGTAAGAAGAAAAATCATTTGGAGGAAAACAAACAATTATTCTTCCGCATGTGCCAGAAATGGAAAGGTGATTAAACATCAAACAGCCAGTCAGGAGCAGTTGTCAAAATTATTTAGGTAGAAATGGCAAACATTATTCCACTTCCTTGCTTGTCAGCTGCATACTGGGCTTTAGCAGACGACGAGGAATATTTGCTCTTTCGTATGGCTGAAAGTGAGTGTGTGAATGCATGCATTTTGTTAAAAAGATATGAGAAAATGTTAATTTGTAATTTGGCAGCAGCAAAACCAGAGTCAAAACGGAGAGGATCACATCCTTGAAGACACCAGAAATTCAGAATTCGTCCCAGAAATTTAGGAAACCTTTAAAGATTTTCGGAGCATTCTTAATAATTAAGAAAACATTCCAAGCATTTTTCCATAAATTTAGGGAGCTTCTTAGAAGCTTAGGGATCTTCGCAGAAGCTCAAGAAATTTTTCAATAGTTCAGGGAAAAGTACTTAAGTTTAAATTCTTACTACTCGATATTTTTTCTTACCGAACCAATACGAGAATCAAAAAATCAACTACACCAACTACATCAACATCAACTTATTACAAAATTTCGCAAATCGACCAGCATCACAGATTTTTGTCAATTTCTCGTAAATTATTAAAATATTTGTGATATTCTGCTTTTTACGATAAAAGATGTACCAACTGGAAGTCCAAATAACTTCTGGGAAGCTGAATCTGCTTCTCAAAGTTCAGCAAGGTTTTTGGCGCCGACATTTTCAAACAGTTTAGAAATGGTTTGTAACCGTTTTTGTAAGCTTGATTAAAAACGCACTTATTTGGTGTTTATGATTTGATTCCATATAATAAACATGCAGTTATAAGACAAAAATCAACAAAATTCTGAGTGACATAAATCTATGTCGCAAATTTGTTTAAACTATCGGCTGGAGGCAACAAAAATGTTTCGTAGCCTGGAGAAAGCGGTACAGAAATACCATATGAGATTTCTCCAACGACGGTTCACTTTTGCGTGGTCGTAATGCAAAATGTCAAATATAAAAATGTAAATATCAAAATACAGTACATTTACCACCACTGACCAGCGGGTGGATAGTCATGAAGAAATAGTTTTTGGCTCAGAAAGTACTAGCCCACCGGTCTCAAGCTCGGTCACAAGCTTAATGATTCGCCCCTAATCACGTAACTCGCACAAACACACTCTCAAATATTGTGTCGAAATAACATAGCGAAAAAAAACAAAAACAAAGATATTAGTACCGAAAGGGACCGAAAAGCGCAAGAATTATTGCAAGGTGCAGACTGCACGGTGTATTTCAAACCTAGAGGTTCAACAACAGTGAACCAATTTCAAATCGCTAGTTGCATATTGATTGTTGCTGATACCGTTTGAATACCTTCAGTCAAACGAAGGAGTAGGTATTCCTCGTCGTCGCTAACGACGCACGACTGGTAGTAAACATTATTTGGTCTAACCGTTTAACCAATCCATGGCAAAAAGTTTGCGAAAAATCTGCGTCCTTTGTAAAAAAAACTTCTGATCTCTGATGTTGAATATTTGACAGGATGACAGGTGTTGGTGGGTTTAACACAAGGGGTGAGTCGCTCAGCACACTTTTCTCCTGTGCTGTTTTGTTTTAGTATGCCTACATGCGTTGCAATGTTCTGCGTGTTGCCGTAAGGTGCCGAAGGTGCCGATGTGTTGATAGTCCAAATTTTTATTTTTGCTGATCATGGCAACCAGGCATTTGTTTTGGTTTCTACAAGATAAACAACACAACTAGCAGTGCACATATGCTCTAGGATTTAAGGACATAAATAGTAAATTAGTTTTTAGTTTCTAGTTTAGTTACAGTTTGATTATAGTTTAGTCAGTGATTAATATTGGATAGGAAATTGTTCAAGTGGTTGGTTTTTTTTTTATTTCTTTATTATAGTGGCTTTCAGCCTCCTGGGCTGGTTCGCCACTAACAAGTGGTTGGTTCTAATTGGAACTCGGATTGAATCTGACTGCAATACAGCTAAATTTGACAGAAATAACATGCAAATACAATCAGAAAAATGCTGTTATGGACAAAATCAATTAGTGTGATCGAATGCTGCTTGTAAAAAGTACAACGCAACTTCCAGTGCAACCCGGTCAAGATGAAAAATTGGCTTTCAGGTATGAGCACGCTGGAGTTTGATAGTGTTCAGTTTTTTTTTTATTTAGATTCTCGGTAATCTTTTTAGGCAGTAAATATTGCTGAACGTTATCCGTCGCAGCGAACAGATAATCGAAATATGCGAAGAATCGTACAGCTTTCCCGAAGTTTCACGTGGAGTACAATAAAGGACGGCTACTCACTAATTGTAAGAACGCCGACATGGTCAGACAATACTTGCACCTTTCGACTATGATGCAGTATTGTCTGACCATATCGCTTGATTCTTACAATTGAAGTGAGTAGCCGTCTTTATTGTACTCACGTGAAACTCGAAACTGTACGGTCTTCGCGCTCATTTATCTATTTAAGCCCCGCGACGAATAACGATTCAGCAATATTACTGCCTAAGATTACCGAGAATCTAAATAAAAAGGCAGACACTATCAAGCTCCAGCGTGATCATACCTGAAATTGAATTTTCATCTGACCAGCGCGTTATTGCACGAAGCGGCATTCGATCACTAGTGATTTTGTCATAACAGCATTTTCTGGTTATGTTACATGTTATTTCTGTCAGCAGCTGTATTACAGTCGAATTCAATCCGAGTTCCAATGAAACCAACCCTTGTTAATCAGCGAACCAGCTTATACTATAACAAAGTAAAACCAGCCGCGGAGCAATTTCTATCAATATTAATCACTTTATTAAACTATAATCAAACTGTAACTAAACTAGAAACTAAAACCACCTCTAATATTTATCGTCCCAATCCTAGAGCATATGTGCACTGCTAGTTGTGTTGTTTATCTTGTAGGAAACCAAAGACAAATGCCTGGCTGCCATGATCAGCAAAGATAAAGGAATTTGGACTATCAACGCATCGGCACCTTCAAGACCTTTACGGCAACGTACGCGGAACGTTGCAACGCATGTAGGCATGCCTAAGGCAAGGCAGCGCAGGAGAAAGTGTGCTGAGCGACTCACCCGCGTGCTAGGCCACACCAGCACCTGTCGTCGCTGTCAGATATTCGGCATCAGAGATCAGGAGTTTTTTTTACGAAAGGACGCAGATTTTTCGCAGGCTTGCTGCCATGGGGATTGGTTAGACGGTTTAGACCAGATAATGTTTGCTGCCAGTCGTGCGTCGTTGGCGGCGACGAGGAATACCCTGCTCCTTCGTTTGACTGAAGTGATATTCTAACGGTATCAGCTGGCAATCAGTATGCGCCCCAGCGATTTGAAATTGGTTCATTGCTGTAGAACCCTGGGATTCAGGAAATACACCTTGCAGTCTGCACCGTGCAATACGTCTTGCGCTTTTCGGTCGCTTTTCGGTACTAATATCTTTGTTGTGTTTTATTTCGCTATGTTTGCCTCAACTGCAATGATTCGAGAGTGTGTTTGTGCGAGTTACGTGATTCAGGGGCGAATCATTAAGCTTGTGACCGAAGCTTGAGACCGGTGGGCTAGTGACTTTCTGAGCCAAAAACTATTTCTTCATGACTATCCGCCCGTCGAGTCAGTGGTGGTCAAATGTAACATGTATCCTGATATTTACGTGTTCATATTTGACGCATTTTGCGTTACGACCACGCAAAAAGTGAACCGGGTCGTTGGAGAAATCTCATGCATGTGACCTGCTGTACCGCTTCTCTCAGGCTGCGAAGCATTTTTGTTGCCTCCAGCCGATGAGTTTAAAAACAAATTTGCGGCATAGCGTTATGTCGCTCAGAATTTTGTTGATTTTTGTCTTATGGCTGCATGACTGTAACTTATATGGAATCAGATCATAGACGCCAGATAAGAGTGCGTTTTTAATCGGAAACTACAAAAACGGTTTACAAACCATTTACCTACTAGCTGTTTGAAAGTGCTGTCATGACTCAAAAACCTTGCTGAACCCTGCGAAGCAGATGCGGGCTTCCCGAAGTTCCAGTTGGTACATTCCAGTTGGCGTAAAAAGCAGAGTCTCTGGAAATATTTTAATGATTTACGAGAAATTGGACAAAAATCTGTGATGCCGGTCGATGTGCGAATTTTGTAACAAGTTGATGTTGATGTAGTTGATGTTGATGTAGTTGGACGCAGTTGATTGATTTTGATTCTCGTATTGATCTGCATTGAAAAAGTATCGAGTAGTGAGAATTTAGGCTTGAGTACTTTTCCCTGAACTATTGAAAATTTTCTTGGAGCTTCTGCGAAGATCCCTAAGCTTCTAGGAAGCCTCACTAAATTTAATGGAAAGATGCTTGGGATGTTTTCGTAATTATTAAGGATGCTCCGAAAGATCTTTAAGGGTTTCCTAAGCTTCTGGGACGAATTCTGGGTTTCTGGTGTCTTCAAGGATGTGATCCTTCCGTTTGCGACTCTGGTTTTGCTGCCAAATTAGCAAATTGCTAGTTGGCTAACATGTATCTTTTGGCCAAAGTGCATGCGTTCATCACGCTCCTTACCAGCCATGCGAGAGGCAGATATTCCTCGTCGTCTGCTAAAGCCCAGTGTGCGGCTGACAGGCGATGGAAGTGGAATAATGTTGCCATTATCTGCCTAGACAACCGTGACTGGCTGCTCCTGACTGGCTGTTTGATGTTTAATCACCTTTCCATTTCTGGCACTGCGGAAGAATGGTTGTTTGTTTTCCTCCAGATGATTTTCTTCTTCAGCATGCGCTCCACTGACTCAACTGGCGCTGTAGTTTGCGTGCGTTAGGCGTCGCTGGGGTATCTTGCGGATGAAGTGTCGGTTTTCCTTGTGTGATAATCGAAAGAATATACTGGCCCCATTGGAGGCGGCATGGGCAGGCGTTGCTAACGTTGCAGTTTGCCCTCCTTTTCGGCTGCATGCAAGATAAGAAATTCCATCAGTACAAGCTTATTTCTTGATCATTAACTTGTCTTAACCTAATGCACATTACTTTTGAGCTGCACAGTAGCCTGTAACGACGCACTACTGGCAGTAAAAAAATATTTGATCAAACCAATCCATGAAAGTTTACGAACAATCGGCGATATCTGAAAGATACTTCGATCTCTGATGTTGAATGATTAACATCCTGTTGACCGGTGTTGAGGGCTCAATGGCAAGAAATACAGCAACCGGTGCGGGAACGCAAAGTTGGTCTATTTTAGCTAGTTCGATTCAAGCTTGTGTGATGCAAATCATGTAAAGTTGTTCCAAAAATGGACCACCGCCGAAGTATGCCCTAAAAGCATAGTGAAGCTTGGCGAACAAGTCCTCAAATATTCTGGACGGCGAGAAGAAATAGCAAAGGCAAAGATATATGTACGCCGAAAGGCGAAAGAATGTTCGGTGCACCATCAAACCATTCCTGGACCATTTCTCTTATTGTTGACGACTGTTTCCGTTATTGTTAAGCACATTTCATCCTTATGAGTTCCCTGGCCAGGTCAGAGCGGATTTGACGATGATTCGTCAGGTGTCGACATAAATCAATCTTCTTGATTAATACTAGTAATTATAGCTGAGATATTTCAATTATTTGCTATTTATTTTTTCGAAACTTGATTTATCCTACCTTTAGCATAGCTATAGAAACAGTTGATGCATGATTCAACTACGGCTACCTATCACTATTGTTAGAGGGACCGCCAGGGCTTAAGTACGGGTCTATACTAACAATTCTAGCACTAACAAGACCCCGAAACCAACGTTCATCTGCGTAGATGTAGTTATATGTGTAGTTATGTATTATAACTAACTTTTCTTTCACTGCTTTATTGTTACTCTTGGTGGTAGGAGAATTCTTTTCATCAACTCACATTAATAATTACTTTATTGTCTCGTTTCTAATTTCTTTTTTCTTCTCTTCTGTCTCTTGTTTTTGTTGCTAATAACGCATGATTATTGTCTGAACTGCTTCAGTAAGGAATTGGGTGATGTTCCGCCAGGTTGGTCGAGATGGAAATCAAGTAGAGTAAGTGATGACATTCATCATGTCATTGCTTTTTAAATCTAGTTCTAAAATACTGAGCTCCTTATTTCACCTCATCTTGTTCAAAAGGGCATGAACAAAATAAGTGGCTTACACAGATCACTTGAAGATGTGATATGACTTGAAGCATTTTTAATATTAGCATATGAACATGAGTCGATGTTTCATAAGTTGACTGAGATGCTTTATTGAAAAATTTAATAACGCAAGGCTAACAAATGTATTTGAAATTGAACTTATCATCTCGTTGCTTCTTCCAAACATGCTTAATTCCAATGTTTCTTCATTTCACATCCGTTGAACAATACTGAATAGCCATTTCGTTTTTGATAATATCACTTTTTAATGACTATATATCTGTTTCTTTTTTGGTATACTGGAGTCAACAGGAAAGCTAGATTTGTATCATCGACTTTATCTCTGCAGATTTGTATCATCGAATTTATCTCTGCTTACTTGAGAAGTGGCAAATGCTTTCCAAAATTGTAATCAACAGTAAGTGGATGAGATCGAAAAGCAAGTTGGATGACAGTAACTTGCGGTACCAGTGCAACAACAAGCCAATATGAGAAGAAACAGATGAGAACTAATTCATAGTTGAACTTATCAATTGCTAAAATGTACTTATCACCAAACTATTATTCCGGTTTCGTTTCAGCAATCAAACGCCTCTCTCTCTCTCTTGCTTCACTTTCTGCCTGCTACTATTCCTTCACTCTGAATATCCCCTATTTTCAACAGCCTCTTACTATCCGGTATCTTAAGCAGGATTCACTTGACCCTCTGTGGTTATTATTCTGTGATACCAAATCTATACTTCCACCTCTGGTACTGTATGGACAGTGATTTTCATCGCTGGAGACCTGGCCCTATGACCCTTCTGTGCTTGAAAATGAAAATAGAAAATGACATTTATCCTTATAGTTGACAACTAGATACTAGCATGTATAGTTTTTTTTATATTTTTTTTTTATTTTATTTTATTGACGTATAAGGGGCGAGGCGCCAGGGTCACCAATTTGAGTACAAGAACTCAAACTTTACATAATACATCATGGGTATAGTTGAATGGGCTACGCAACGTTTCTTCCCATGGGGGATTTGAATTTGCGGGATACACTTTAGTGCACACTAGAAGTGTACAATGATATTGCATCACTACCCACAGGATAGGGAGGGGAATAATTGTTGGTATGTAAGGCTGTAGTGAGAAGAGTATGCATCAGTCATTTGTAAATATAATCTTTTTACCTTGTGATTAATTGTCAACGATATCTTCCAAAATACCTGTTTTAGCTTGATATAACTATAATTCAGAGCTTGCTCTCTCGTTTCAAAAAGAGATTTTGCTTCTTGTTTCGCGACTTTGTCTTGAAATTGTGTTTTGAGTTCTTCAGCAAAACCTCTTTTTGATGACAAAGTAAATCGTCCATTGTCGATGTGCACCTTAAAAAGCTTTTGATATGTTGAGAGGGATAATACATTTATTACTTATCTTAATTTTTAATTGCGTCTGTTACTAGTTCACTCGTTCCGAGGATTGCTTCGTTAGAATCAGACAGGATTTTTCATTCAGTTTCGGGGGCTTTGTCTTGAATTTTATTTGGAAATTCTTCAACAGGACTTCCTCTTGATGACGTAGTATATCGTCCATTGCCGATGCGCACTGTAAAAGCTCCGTTTTTTCTTCAAAACTAAGAATGAAGTAAGCAAAATCGCCTCTCGGTAGAAATCTTTGATACAAGCCTAGCATCTTGGGTTACCATTTCCATTTTCATCTCATCTTTTAGCAATTCACGCAACTTGAAAACGAAAGATCGACGCGTAACCATCGGATTTCTAACTTTTTTATTTAAACTTAATGTTATTTATTTTTTGGAAGTTGGAATCAACTTAACAACAAAAGGAATAAATTGATTCATACATCAAACTCCTATAATTCCGAAAATTATGAATAATGTATCATGAGATGAATAATGGAACAGGATTCCTCTGATGTGATAATGCTTTCCAAAACTATGCAGGTTTTTCAACTGCGTTTATATGATCAAGTGCAACATTCCAACTATTCGCAAATCCTGTACTCGACCATCGATCACTATCTCAGTATAATAATATTTGTCGATAGGGAATACTGGCGTATTTACAGAAGCATTTTTGGGCTGCATTATCACTGATCTGGCAACACTAGTGTGCTTCTTCCAAAATGGTAAAGAATCAGACCAGCCCTGGGACCTGCAGTTGAAGTTAAACTACTTCAAGGTTTTGTCCAGAGCCCAGGGAACTAGATACTAACATATATAGTTTTAACAATATGTCAGATGGTAAAGACTGTCGTTTCGGAAGCAGCGAGGGGATTATTCGAATCACCTCTTCTTGCAGCGAAACGGTATCTGAATCTGACTATCACGATAAATGGTGGGGTTGATCAAATTGTTTAAATTGTATGTATAAAAGTTTATTATACACGCGTCAACCAAGTATTGCTTCTCCGCTTTTTGAGTAGTAAATTCTTGATGATTTTAACATAAAGCGTGTAATGGGTGGGGCTTATTATATGCAAAAATAGCTTCGGATTTCTCATAATGGGAGGAAGTGAAAGCAAACTGACATGTCTAGAAGGAAATGCGTTGTAGAGGAAAATTCTTAGTGAAGTAGGCGAAATCGCCGGACGATTCCACTTCACTGTATCAGCATATCATGTCACCGACAACTGATAATACGAGTGGACGTCGAAGAACAAGGCTGTAAGGGTAAGAAAACGGATCCTATCAGAAAGTGATGATTGACTTATAGTCCGCAATAACCCGACAATAAGTGTACCAAAATTGACGGCGGAAATGTTTCAAGGCATCAGCCGGCGTGTCTCAATTTAAACTGTTCGCCGCCTTCTCCGGAAATCCAATCTGCATGGTAGAGTTGCCCATGAGAAACCATTCATCTCAGCGGCGAATCAAAAGATGCAACAACTCGAGTTCACCAAAACCCAAATAAACAAACCGCCGGAGTTTTGAAACCAAGTAATTTTCACTGATGAGACTAATATTGTTTTGAATCTGATGGCACACAAATTGTCTGGAGAGCTGGTAATACATGTTGATAGCTGAGTTATTTTTTTGAGGTTGTATGGTTACTTGAAGAAAATTCAGGCAATTCCTCTGAAGTTTCTCTTCATAAAACGCGATAATTGAATGCTTCTTTTTCACAAGACAACAAGCGCCGAAAATGAAGCATCTAATTACGTTTTTCATGTTACTGCAATTCTAGACGATACTTTCATGCCATCTTTGAACCATCTGATCTACTACAGATGTAGATACGGAGAATTTTCCATGATTTCATTTGCATTTCTGACCGGTGTCACACATTCGCTATCGGTGAGCACTAAAGGTCATTTGAAAAGTTCAGTTCGAACAGCAATTCAAAGATTTAGTAGTCAGAAGAAAAAACACAAACAAGCTAATTGCAAAAGAATTGAGCTTCCAGCTCAATGCCAAGACGAAAACAGTTTCTTTCAGAAGTTAATTGAAGTGTTCAAATATCTGCCCTAAAATAAAATAACTTATCAAGAACCATCTTAAGCTCGAACTACATACCAGGAGTTGGGAAATCGTCCGGGTGCAGTTCAATGTAGTGACGTAGGGTAGCGTCCTTTTCGGCAAAGTACTGAGTCCTCCATTTATCCACCGTCATGGCGAGCGCTGCGACCCCAAGGGCAGCAACGACGTGCTTCTGGACACCTTCAAATGGAAAGATCGAAAAATAGCACAACCAATCTCCTCCAGATGGTGTTACATCACAACACTCTCGTGCAACGAGAAATTCTTACCGCTAAACAGTGGACGGCCGGAACCCCAGTTAACGTAGCAAGCACCAAAGGTACCGAGCAGTCCTCCAACTCCGGGAGCCCATTTGTCGTGCAGCCACGACTTAGAGGAAGTTCCAGACAGCAGCTCTAGTGGTGTTTTTCCGCCGTACATTTTTCGGAATTTTCTATACTGCGCGTTTGCTCGTATACTTCGGGGCACAGTTTTATTTTGATTTCTAGCACGTCAGTTGTATGATTTGACACTTGAAAATGTCAAACATAAGTACCACAGGATATTTCACTACACTGCGAAAAATTGACGCTCTCAATGATAGATGCTCGTGTTGAAAACTTGAAAAAACGACTAAAGAATATTTACACTCCATCTAACAATCAACCATTTAACCGAGTTTCTGTCAACACTCACTAGCAAGTGGCGAGCACCCTCTTTTTATATAGTATAGGTAAAGAATTATTTGAAAATCTAAAGGATTTCCTGAACGAAAAAACTGAAGATTCTGAAACTGGAACGATAAGCCTTTTCTACATTAGTTATTTATCTGTTTGCATTCGGCAACCCGCATAACGAAAAACAATTTGCTATATAGTGAAAACTATATTTCGAATGTAAGATATATTATCACATTTTATGTTAATGTTATCAAATAGTTTAATCTCATTTTCACCATACAACCTCTACACTAACACATATTGTTAATGCTTGCCATATTGTCATTGATAGGTTTTTTATTGTCTGCACTGGGTCTGGATTATATGCCAACTTTATGGCATACAGTATAGCAAAAAATTTTGTTCGTGAAAATTATCATTTTTTTATGGTAACCTAACTTAACCGCCTATTCAGCATATTGTTATTTGGCCTTTTACCATCTGATATATTGTTAAAGCTAGTTAATAGTTGCCAACTATAAGGGTAAATGTCGTAACAAAAACGGAAACAGTCGTCAACAATAAGAGAAATGGTCCAGAAATGGTTTGTGATTATGCGGGAACAGCGGTGGAATGTTTCCGGTGTGATCGACATGATAGTTTGTTTTCCGAAAACTGCTTTTGTATAGCTACCTTTTGTTCATAATCAGCAGATCGGTCACTTCTGTCATTACCTAAATAATGTGTGAGAGAATACCATCAAGCTCAGTTTCAGTCATTCAAGCAAGAAACCTATCATCGGCGTGGTTGTGAATTTCGTGAGAGCATTGCACTGTTTATAAAGTTTAAATCCGAGGAACCGATGCAACATACATTGTATTGCAAATCGGAGGGTTTAATTTTCCATTATGCAAATAGTGAAGAAACAGTAGTACACAGAGAGAAATTTGATTGTAAAATTTACCATTATTGGGGGTTAAGATGACTATTGCAGTATAGTGATCTAGAACCGACTATGTTCATAGATAAAACGACCATTAAAAATAGTTGATCCAACATTTGCCCATATGTCAGAATAGTCCTTGTTACCACGATCATAGTCAAGAATGCCATGAACGTGGTGAATTCGACCATTTTCATGGTTATTGTAACCATTATGTGCGATAGTCATCCTGACCATGATTTAATTGTCGGTACAACGATAGAAATTTTCTCAGAGTAGGCATGTCGTAAGCCGGTGAATACATTTTATATGTGCGTGTGTATGATTCGAACAGGGAGCTGGGGAAATACGGCGAACGTGTTATTTAGGAAAAATTCCCGGTTGAGCTTCGCTTCAACGGCTATACAGGTGTATGTGGAGTGTACATGGATGTGATGAACGAAATCCTCACCTCGCTACACTTCATGAATAATATACCCAAGTAATCACGAAGCTGTAATAGCATGCATATATAGGGCATATGTATTACATCTACTGCATCATTGAAGTTAGATTAATGCTGAAAAGGGCTCCACTAAGATCGAACTAATGCTATATCTTCTGTAATGCCATAAGACATTACTGAAGTAGCATTATTGCATTGGTAATGCATCACTACATTCTTCAGCTAATCTAACGATTCATTACTTGACAACTGTTGAATTGATGCCATCCCGCATTACCGATGTTAATTTTGGGTTGAATAAGTGCAACAATATAGTGCTTGTGGTTGCTATGGGTATGTTCAATGCCAGTAACAAGTAAAAAATGATGTAGAAGGAGATGTTCGCTCATCGCCTTGAGGCACCAAGAGTATAGTCACTAGATTCATAGTCTGGCGGATACAATGACGGGAGCCAATTTGAACTGTCACTTGGCGGAGCCAATCGAGCATATCTCGAGTAATTCCTGTTAAGCGCCTAAAAGCCATTTGTAAACAATGACTTTATATATCGATTTCTCTTGAATCTTAAATCACTCTCGTGAAATGAAACCAGCATTTGGTAGAAGAATGTTAGTTCTACCATGTGAAGTAGCAGGATATGGTGGGATTCTCGTAATTCGTGAGAAATCAACGTTTAAAGTCATTGTTTACAAATGGCTTTTAGGCCCTTAACATAAATTACTCGAGATATGCTCGATTGGCTCCGCCAAGTGACAGTTCAAATTGGCTCCCGTCATTGTATCCGCCAGACTATGAATATAGTGACTATAACCAAACGTGGACAGTAATGTTTGCTAGAATGAAAGATATGAAGAGAAAGTGTTGAAAGTTCCGTCAGTGTACGGTAGTTTGGAAATAGAACAGAAGCAATGAAAATTAAACGAAAAGGCATAGGTAAAGTAGTACTCGAACCAAGGACGTTACTGTGAATAACCCGGAACCGAGGAATCACCCAGCACGCTCCGGAATTGGCAAATGCGTCTTACCTCTTTAACTATCAGCACACCACTTCGACGATGCTTGGTGCAGCACGACGATCGCGGCGACTAGTGTGCCTGTATTGGTACAGCGTCGTCACTCTACTTATACGGCACACTATCGGCGACGATATTACAAGGTGGGCCAACGAGCGAAATACAACCGGCGTTACATACAGTGTTGCCGAAATCTTCATACTGCCACACAGCTACCTTTGCCTAACGGTAGTTTGTATGCACTCTGTTTTTGATGCGTACATGGGAGAGGAACTCTCTCCTTTTTTGGGTTTGTATTGATTCACAACGTCTGAGATCACAGAAGTAAAAAATGTTTCCTTGACAAGACCGATGGGCATTAGACGAATGCATATTCCAAACGAAAGATTCAGAAGTAACCACCGGAACAACAGCGGTGGCAAACCGAACAGCAGCAGTGTGTTTACTGGAATAGTGGTGTAAAGCATTTACACCACTATTCCAGGAAACGGACAAAGATACAGACATGGACGTGGCCTCCCCACATGGCTGAGGAAAAGAGCGAAAAAACAACGAGCGAATCTGTTGTTAAGAAATAGCAACCGTGAACGTTTCAGAATGATCCAATTTTTTAGAGAGTAAAGGCTGGAACGCAGTTATAACAGAAACGAAACGGCGACGGCAGTGGAAGACCCAATCTGACTAAACCTGCTTGTCGGATAGAAAACTAATTAGATTCAAATTGATTTCAATTGGAAATATCGACGTCATTTGCGACACCTGTTAAACTTGCCTGTCCCGTTCCGTTTACGTCAACATTGCGTTTAGGCCTTAAAAGAAATTCAGAAGCAAAAACCGAGAGGTGGAAAAAACACAACCAATTCAGCACCAAAATTAGATTAGGGAGAATTTGCTTTTGTGTTTTAAGGTAGAAGAGCTTTATCTCTATCCGCTGATATATTCAATTTGAAGGAATTGTATTCAACTTCCGATAAATTAGCAGTCAAAGCGTTTGTCTCCAAAAGCAGATTTGCGCTTATCACATGTTGGCGCTGAATTCACCACCCAGGTAAGTTCTCCGAGGTTTCTACGTTAAGGCCAGTATCGACCTAAAATTTAAAGGGGTTACGAAATTTTGTACAATATTACCAAGCGAAATTATGACAATTGATTTGCATGGAACGAAATGTCACCTTCACTTACACTCCCGTTTCATTGTACTCAATTTTTGAGTACAATTATATACTATCTCTTTTTCTCTCACGGAAATGTTACTCAATTTTCGTAAAAAGTGGATCTACTCATAAAATTTAGTAGATCCACTTTTTAAGAAAATTGAGTAGCATTTCCGTGAGAGACAAAGTGATGGTATACAATTGTACTCAAAAATTGTGTACAATGAAACGGGAGTGTACGAAATAATCGAGCGGAATATTTTTCCGAAAGTGAAAATGAAAGCTCCCATTAGTTGGAGTGGAAACCTTACAAATTCCAATTTTATTTTTTGTTCTTTTCAGGTGAATACTGCTGCAGAAATTTCTTTGCGATTCTTTACTTTTCCGTTTCAGTAAACGAAATTTAACATGGGTTTTGGATAGAAAAATAAATTTCTTTCGAACACGATACCGACCTTTAGAGATAACGAGAAAAAAAACTTGAGTAATACCAGAGGTTGTATACGAAAACAAACCATAAAAACGGAGAGGGTTCCTCCAACAATCAATATGCAACAAGCGATTTGAAATTGGTTCACTGTTGTAGAGCCCCTTGGTCCGAAGTACACCTAGAAGTCAGCATCTTGCTATACATATTTGCGCCTTTGTTTTGATTCGCATTTTTATTTTGACAAAATATTTGGGAGTGTGTTCGTGTGAGTTCATTATTAGGGGCGAATCATTAAGCTTGGAACCGAGCTTGGGACCGATGTGCTAGTACTGACTGAGCCAAGAAAAAAATCGTATTTGTTCGGGACCTACTGGTCTTAGAGTTAGTCTATGGTTCCTCTCCCATGTGCACATCAAAACAGAGTGCGTACAAACTACCGCTTGAAACTATCACAAGCTATCAGTTGTACATGAGCGCAATCCAACGCGTTACTTTTGCCTGTTGAGGTGGCGGATTAGTCCGTACCTTGACCAACCTCGCAGTGGGATGTTAGGCAAAGGTAACATTCTTGGTTCGAGTACTTCTTTACCCATACCCTTTCGCTCAATTTTCAATACTTCTATTCTATTTTAAACCTACCGTATCTCATAT
Organism: Aedes japonicus; assembly: GCA_034211315.2. NCBI lineage: Eukaryota > Metazoa > Arthropoda > Insecta > Diptera > Culicidae > Aedes > Aedes japonicus. The sequence continues at coordinate 222,713 of JASCZW010004620.1, read as the reverse complement.
CTTTCATTCTGACAAAAATTACTGTCCACTCTTCGTGCCTCATGGTGATGAGCGAACATCTTCTTCTACATCATAGCTACCCGCATAATCACAAACCATTCCTGTACCCTTTCCCTTATTGTTGACGATTGTTTCCGTTATTTTTACGACATTTACCCTTATAGTTGTCAATTATAAACTAACAATCTCCTGTATAGTTTCAACAATATGTCATATGGTAAGAGGCCAAATAACAATATGTTGAATAGGCGGTTAAGCTAGGTTACCATTAAAAAATCGCAATTTTCACGAACGAAATTTTTGCTGTACTCTATGTCAAAAAGTAAGCATATAATCCAGACCGAGTGAAGACAATAAAAAACCTTCCAATGATAATATGGTATACATTAACAATATGTGTTAATGTAGAGGTTGTATGGTGAAAATGAGAATCAACTATTCGATAACAATAACATAAAATGTGATAATATATCTTACATTCGAAGTTTAGTTTTAACTATATAGCAAATTGTTTTTCGTTATGCGGGTAGACAGTTATTATCAAGTTCAGTTTTAGATATTACGATGTTTAACCTCACTTTAGCTTTACATGGTTTTCTCAATATGTTAATTTTTTTACATATTATTTTTGGCGCTGTAGAGTTGTTTCTAACGACATCATGATAAACGAATCGAAAAAAAAACTTCCCGAATTTATGGAACATTTATTTGTTGTGTTTAAATTACTCGGAACAGGGATTTTGTCATGAATTTGCTGATTTCCCCTCAACAGAAATAAATATTTAATGATCATTTGCGGGCGTCTAATCTAATTAGGCAACTTCGAGACGAGGAAAAGTGCTTCATGAGAAGACAATGTTAGCCCCCAACCACAAGCTTCAGATCGATGGTGATGAAAACGAGGCGGTAGTCGAAGTTGTATATCTGGGCTCATTGGTGACCTCGGATAACAACACCAGCAGAAAAACACAAAAGCACATTATGGCTGGCCATCATGCCTATTTTGAACTCCAAATAACGCTAAGTTCGATCAAAGTTCGGTGAACTACAACATTGACCATCTATAAGATATTAATTAGACCAATAGTCTACGGATCTACTTCTACAAAACCTGGACATTGCTCGTGGAGGACCAACGTACGCTCGGTTTACGTGAGGACGTCGAATGAACCATGAATTGCATCAGTTACAGGAAAAACCTGCCATCGTACACATCGCTTAAATCGGTCGACTACGATGGGCTGAGCATATTTTAAGAATGTCGCATGACAGCCAAGTTAAAATGATTCTTAATAACGATCTGACGGGCACGCAAGGGGTAAGTTGGATCGATCGATGAGCTACTCTGAGAAAAATTCTCTCGTTATACCGACAATTAAATCATGGTCAAGATGACTATTGCATATAATGGTTACAATAACCATGAATATGGACGAATTCATCACGTTCATGGCATTCTCGACAATGATCATGGTAACAAGGACTATTCCGATATTATGGAAAATGTTGAATCAAATATTTTTAATTGGCGTTTTGACCATGATCATAGTCAGTTCAAAATCACTATACTGCAATAGTCATCCTAACCCCCAATAATGGTAAAATTGACTACCAAATTTGTCTCTGTGTAAGGAGACACATGGCGTCCTTTTCGTCCTTTTCAAAATTCACTCGTGGTTATGATAGAGCGTTACATGAAGCGTAACGTATTTACTTGTTCAAATGTCACAGTATATTCTTTATCGTACAAGCGGTTGTTTTGATGAATTTAACTGGACCAGTAAATCAATATTCCGTTAAATTTTTTATAAGTCCCATTAAATCTTAGAATTTTACCATTAAAACAAAATGTTCAACATCGCTAAAGAGCACGCTTGCGAGGTGGACACTAAGCTTCGCAGTCTACGTAAAAATACAGTAAATTTCGTCTCAGGATTTGTGATGGAGGATCCCCACAAACTAGAACCCGCCAAAAAATTTATCTCAGCCAACCGGGACTCGTTGGAAGAGGTCGAATCGAGCTGTTTGGAGTTCACAGCCAGTATGGACGAACTTGAACGACTTCTCATGGAAGCTGATGAAACTGCCGATAAGGTGTTTGCCAGATTGAGTGAACTCTATGCAGATTGTAGGTTGGAGATGGCTTCGATTGAGGATGAAGATCTTCCGATTGGGATGCCATTGAGTCTATTAGTTCATGAACCGGAAACTACAGATGAAAGCTCTTTGACATCACAAGATGCAACCAACAGTTCGGAGTTGGCAAATGATAGTGAACCGGACACAGATGAAGAGTTCAAACCGAATGTGTTTATCAGCAGGCCATCAGACTTGGGTGGACCACCAACCTGGACACCGATGATCAAGTCGCGGAAATGATACTGTAGGACTTATTCAGAAGTTTTCTCACTTAGTACATAAGACTGTAATTGTGTTTGTAGTATACATGTAAATTTATAAATCATTACAGAAAATTTTGTTTCTTATAAAAAGAAAAACGAAGATACCATTCACGTCTATTACATCCATTATTTGTTTTGCCGTCCTTCATGATAATCTTGGTGCTGAAGTTGCACTAATAGTAGTTCGGCCCTTCGCTCGCTAATAAACGCCATTGATGCTACTGTGCATGGGATTATTGTGCGCTCTGTTGTGGATCCTTCGCCGGGGATTATCGCTGGTAGTAATTTTCTCCGCCTCCAACCGTCCAGACAGGAAAACTGCTAAACGTTCCTAACGGTCACAAATAGGAAAAGCAAACATTCACACATGCACAAAAACAGCGGTTTTAAACGTTAAATTAAAGTATGTTCAAAGTAGGGTATGTTTCTAGGGAAATAATAGTTGATGCAAAAGTTGCAAGAACATGACTTTTTCAGCACGAGTCGTAAATTTATCGAGTGGAATGCAATTTTTACTTGGAAATGAGTAACGTGAATTGATGTAAATCCATTAGGCCTGTCAAAAGCGTTATTTTGAATGAGAAAATGTGTATATACATTTATATTGAATGAGAAAAAATAGGCCATTTTACACTACTGCCTGCCTAAAAACAGCCCATTATGAATCGTAGTTGAGAAAAAAAATCATATTACCAATCTGAGAAGCATCCAATAAACTAAATCGTTGGGGGTTTCAATTTTGACCAATGATAACCGACGGTGCTGATTTTACAAAAAAATATAGCGAAAGCATAATTGACACACAATAGCAACAACAACATCGAATGGTTTATTGGATTTTAGTAGCCGACCAGAAATTTTCGAAAGCTTACCAAAGCCAAGTTTGTTTGATTCTGTAGGTCCTCATAGGTATGCTGAATACGGTGCATTAGTCCTGTTGCTTCCGTGATAGTGGCATCCTTAGCCTTCTCTAAGTGAGCGACCTAGAATCCAAATAACAGTCAGTTAATAAACAGCTAAAACATTAACTTTTGTCCGAACACACCTTAATCAAGCGATCCGTGGCAAACAGCATGTGGTGCACCAATTCCCGGGTCTGCGAGCGCAATATTTTGGGGACCTTCGTTACCGTACCGGCGGTGAAGTTGATCAGATGGACCACCTTCCGAACGGATTCTCTTGTCAGTAGCACCACCAATTGTTCGAATGTTTTGGGACGGGCTTGGTTTTCCGGTTCGTCGGCGCTCAGATAGTTCCACAGTTCGACACCCTTCTGCATGGCCAAACGTGGATTGGTAGCGATCAGCTCGGCAGCATAGAATACCACGTGCACGGCTTCCGTACTTTGCTTCTTGAGAGCGATCAACTCCTGACGGGTGCGGAACGTTAGCCGACGTTTCAATTTACGCGAAATCAATTGGCCACGGTGAATCGTTTGGATGACATGTGTCCCATGCGGTTCGTCCGACGGTGGTTGCTCGGGATTGTTACCTGGAATTGGGATATTGAATCGAGCTTATTTAGGAAAATAAAAGACATACGAAATATGCAGGTGAGGTATAACGGTATAAGCAGGGGCTCCGACCAATAAGAAACTTGCGAGTTAAATTAGCTCACGGTTAAGACCTCCGGTCCGAAGTAAACCTTGCATCTTGTAATACATTCTTGCGCTTTTCGGTAATAGAATCTTTGTTTTTGTTCTGATTCCGCTGTGTTTTTTGACTGAACTTTTGAGGAGTTTTTCGATGTGGGTTATATTTAAGGGGCGATTGATTCAGCTTGGGACAGAACTGGGGTTCAATTTTCTTTTTGAATATCCAGCCCATGCAACCCCTGGTTCAGCTCCAAATAACTAGTTTCATATTAATTGTTGGTTGTTGTGATCCGGTAAATACTTCCACGTATTTTGGTTGAGTATAAGGTGAAATTAACTTTTGTGAAACTGTCACGGCGGTCATGATCTCCCGAATATTTTGTGTGTAATTATATTGGCTAGCAATCAGTTAAGATATGCAGTGCATTTCTTATGGCTGGCCCACAATTGGTACGTTGCGGATGCGTTTGCGTGTATTTGACAGTTTTCCCATAGGATTTCTGTCAAATTTACGTCAACGCATCCGCAACGTATTAATTGTGGGTGACCCTTTATTGACTTTGCTCCCGAACGAAGTTTGGAAGATATACATTGAATGTGCCTTATCTTGTTATCCCAAAATTCAAATTGTAAATTGTAAATTCAAATGTAAATAAACTATTTGGATGATGCTTCTTCTCCAAGCTGCCATACGCATTCTACAATGAGAGTGCATCGAATGAACCTTTCAGCATGCAACTCCATCCCCGTAACCTTATTTTTGACGTACTTTTTCATTATTGTTTTTGACGGGACTTTAACCCTCCTGATTTTTGGACATTCCTCCCGATTTTTGACGAAGGACTTACGTCTCTCTTTCCTATTCTTGTATAGAAGCGCCGTTCTAAAATTTCTGAAATCGACCGCGTTACGCAGGATTGAAGATTTTAAACAATAATATCTCCTCTCTGGCCCACATAAATTTTACGATAAGTATTTCATTCGAAAGGTAGAACATCAAAGCTTAACCGGTGGTCCTAGCTTAATTCATTGCATTTGTTTAAACTAATTAAAAAGTACTTAAAAGAAAGATATTTAAACGCACAAAGCAATTGGTCGAAAATGACATCATATATGCACCACACTTTGATTGGTCCATACTGCCACAGTTACAATATTGTTCCGGGTGAAAGGAGGCAGGCGGCTCAACAAATGGATTGAATCTAATGGCTTTCTATCTCATACACAATTTGGTTTCCGCAGAGGCAAAGGAAAGAGCGATTGTCTTGCGCTGCTTACAACAGAAATACAGCTGGCCTATGCTCAAAATGAGCAAATGACGTCCTTTCAAACAAACTCCACGAGTGTGGCCTTTCACCATTATTAAACAACTACCTATTTGTACAATTTGTTGTCCGAGAAACAAATGAGCTTTTCTCATGGGTCTTCGACAACTTCACGAATTAGCTACCAGGGTCTTCCCCAGGGCTCTTGTTTAAACCCCCTTTTTATAATGTTTATGTCAGAGACGAAAATTGCGCGCTACGACAGCTTGCGGATGACGCCGTTGTTTCAATTGTAGAACCAGGGGCGAACAACCTGCAGGAACCGTTGCAGGATACCCTAGTCTACTTGTCTACCTGGGCTGTAAAGCTGGGTATCGAATTCTCTCCGGAGAAAACTCAGTTAGATGTTTTTTCTAGGAAGCAAGATCCAGTATAGATACCGGTGCAACTCATGGGTAAAATAATAACTCAAAGTTTGTCTTATAAATACCTAGGGGTCTGGTTTGATTCTAAATTCACCTGGGGAAAGCACATTAAGTATCTGCATGAGAAATGCCAGCAGCGAATAAACTTCATGCGTACTATCACCGGAACATGGTCCGGAGCCCACCCGGAAGATATTATAAAGCTGTATCGTACAACGATTCTGTCGGTTCTCGAGTACGGTAGTTTATGTTTTCAATTCGCCGCGAAAACTCATATTCTGAAGCTAGAACGAATGCAGTACCGTTGTCTTCGTATCGCGTTATGGCTGGGCTACAATGGGGAGCGCAACGGCGCGGTGCGGCAGTTTTTGACATAAAATATATGGATTAACTGTCAAAAGCTGCCGCAACGTGCCGTTGCGCTCGTCATTGTAGCTGGGCCTTTAGGCTGCATGAGCTCAACTCATACTATGAGTTTGTATGTATTAGCAGGAGGTCTTCTTTTAGGGCTTCATATGGTGAGTTGACAACTTCTAAGGAGGGTGCGACCGACCTCCGGTCCTCACAAGTTCCTACCTCACGCCTCCACGAGTCATATGATCACAAAAGACTGCCAGCTGAAACATGGAGACGCTGGTTGGCGTAGCCTGGGCAATGTTGTCAATCCGACAATAGCGAAGTTAAGGGGTGCGACTGGTAAATCATACCATAATTTTCCATTATCATATCTTTCAGGTCTACCAGGTCATCAGGCATTATCAAATAATTTAACATTTAAAATTATTTTTTTTCTCATGGCAGTCATACATTGTCTAAATTTTCTGGTTCATAATGGATGCGGAAGTTTGTCTACAATTGCAACAAAACAGCAGTCGGCACAGATGTAATTTTCAGTTCATATTAGAATATCCCTTGACTAACGGGTGGCAATTAAAATTTTGGAATTTTTTCGAGGCCTCTATGCTCAACAACAGACGAGCTCAGAGAGAAATAAGAGTGTGTATGCGTAAGCTCTTTCTCTCCTCTTTCTGCTAGTATTTTCTGTTTTGTTTATGCTTGCTCAGTTTTGCTCAAAATGCCGTCAAAACAAGAAGTAATTCGCGAGCGCGTTGTACAGTTCTACGAACTGCACAGAAATCTCGGCAAAACGTATACGGTACAACATTTTAAAAGCGAAAAGGATTCACTGAGCCAACGGGATGCCGCAAAAAAGTTCAACTGTTCTCCCCAGGTAACATTTTTAATTAGATAAACGCTTCATAGGCAATACGTATACAACTTTAAACTGAGTAATGGTTAAGTAGTGGTTGCACAAGCGCCCAGCCAATATTTTCACAAGCAAATCTGGCGAATCTACCCAGCTTCATGAAAATGAAAAAAAATGTCAAGCAGAATATGTAATTGGTTTATAGCCTAGGAAGCTTTTATCCAAAAATTATACAACTTATTACGTAACTGTTCTTTTGAAACGCATATTCAGCATATTTATTTGTTCATAGCAATTTCTATTTTTAGAACTGTGGCAAACAGCTTTTTATTGGTAGTCTTAACATGTTGATATAAACGCTTAAACATAGTCACTATACAGCAATCGAAAAAATATGTATGTCAAACACTGTTTACAATACTCATGGACGGTATTACGGCAATGGTGTTGTTTTATCGTTGTTAATGCGTAATTAACATTTAACTATATGAACTTTGTATTATAATGTTTATATATAGTATATATTTATATATCACCTACCCGTGTACTTACCAGATTTGAACTCTGCACCTTCACCTTAAGAACGGTGACTGTATCCTCAGATCCATATCAGCTGTGAGGAATTCCAGTACCCGTATTCAAAGTGTTCAATACATATATTAGTTCTAATAATGTTGAACAACAATAATTGCTGAAGCTCTTTACGAACAGGTTTGAAGTGTTTTGAAAATCAGTGTTGCCGAGATTCTTATAATCTAAACATGATCATCATCCAATTTACGTTGTTAGCTGTGCCGCGCTTGGATTCATTTGTTATAATTTTTTTAAACTACATTAATATCAATTTCATTTATAACTGTTGTTATAGATTGCTATATTTATCATTGCTATATTAATGAATTCCCGGTGATTAAAAAAAATCCACTAAGACCGGGAATTGAACACCTGATCTTCTGCTCAGTGGAATTTATATTGTTTATTTGAAAGCAATTTTAGACAGCACTGTCAATTGCGCGAACCTCCGAATATGAATTCCTCAAATAAGCTTCATACTTTCTCAGATTTCGTTTTCAATAGTAAATACCGCTTTTCTTAATTTTTTTTAAACATCCTTCGAAATATTTTGAAATCTAAATGCTCTGCTCGATAAAATGGACGGTATTCCTTTTATTTAGTTTGACAGCTAAGACTCAAGAGCTCAAGCTCAAGCTCAAGAACTCCATATAAACAACTGCATATATGCTCCATACTCTATGCCGCAACTACACTCAGGAAATTATCCCTACGATCAGAACTATTAACCACAAAGCCATAAGAGATCGTATTAAAAGATTATTGTTGCATTGGTCGATAAAAGCATGCCTCTTCTACGCTTTCAATTGACATCACTTATCAAGCGTGAATAGTCTCGTGGGATTGTGGCTCGGCTCTGGATGCCGAGGTTCATGGTTCGCATCCCAAATGCAACTTTTTTTTCATGTGAGGAAAATATTCATACGATCCTCATATGATTTCTTTCCATAAGGGAATCGTATAAAATTTGCAATAATGTCTTCTGGCAAATTTCCATACTATATTCGAATGAAATCTTTTCGATATGTTCGCTCAATGTACTTATTCAACATTTTATACAGCTATAATCACTAAGCTGTATAGCGGCTAAGGTATTTCTAATATTAAGGCTTTTGAAAAGCTATTATAAAGCCAACAAATAAAACTGTGTAAGAGAACACAGAATGATGATTCAAAAGCTTAACCGACTTATTTCTTAGCTACATAAACAAGCTGTGTAAATGCAGACACACATTGTTCGCATAAGAGCTTTCTTTTCAAAGTATGCAACCTAAAGCTAAATGTTGTGTTAAAGCTGTATTACATTAAGCATAAGTACTGCATCGATTTTTTAATTTTGCTTATAGCTTTTTCAGCTTCACTTGCTTTTATACAATTATAAAACAGCTTATAAGTTCTTAACTTCGGCTTAGGCAACTAAAAATGTTAGTTGGGTCACCAGTACATCTGCAAAACATTGAAAAGAGTCGGAATAAAGTGCCGAAAGAAGACACGAGCCCCGGAATATACTGATGCACAGATTTCAACGCTGAAATCCCAATGCCGTTGGTTGATTAAAAATGATTCCGGAAAAAGTTTTGTTTTGGACGACGAAAGCTACTTCCCTCTTTCGAAGACGCAGATTCCCGGAAACGATCGATACTATTCAACGGGTTGTTCTACTACACCTCCGAACATAAAATATAAGTTTAAACATAAGTTTGAACAGAAAGTGATGCTGTACATTGCCATTTCCGAGAAAGGCATTTCTAAGCCATGGTTCAAGCCCTCTGGTTTGGCAATCAATCAAGATGTGTACCAGAACGAATGTTTGAAGAAAATTTTGATCCCGTTTCTACAAAAACATCATGCTGATGGACAATACGTGTTTTGGCCGGATAAAGCGTCATCGCATTACGCCATAAAAACACAATCGTTCCTGAATACCCATTCGATCCCATTTGTACCCAAAAACCACAACCCGACAAATCTGCCTCAGTGTCGCCCAATCGAAGATTTCTTCGGGGTTTTGAGTTCCTTGGTGTACTTGGTGGTGGTGTGGAGAGCCACGAGTTGCAAACAGTTGATTGGTAGAATCAAGAGATGCATTCGCAAAGTTGACATGGAGGCCGTACAACGCTCCTGTTCCGACATCAAACGGAAGCTTCGCCGAACATCCGATTACGGACCGTTTTCAAATGTTCACTAATTTTTTTTCAACAATGGACAATGTATCTTTTATTTGAATAAATCAGATCTTCTTCTATGTTTGTCTTTTTTTGACAGCTTGAGAAAGAAATTCCAAAATTTTAGTTGCCACCCGTTATATATTATCATAAAGGACATTGTTTATTCATAACCATTATCGATCTTCTTTATCACCATCATTATCATTTTTATCATTACTGGTGTTTTCAGGATTTATATTTTAACATTTTTTTTTTTTTAAATAATTTCTCCTAATAGGTTATATATACTTTTAATTATTATGTCTTTTAGGTCCAATTATCATTATGATTTAGAAGTATCTAGTTGAACAAAAGAAACTGCGACGGAATCTATGGTAGGCTTTTGCACTTATTACGTATTATGTATTTTTCAATTCCGGTTTGTAAATGGACCTTTTTCCAAATCTGAGCTGTTTGCCATTCGGATTGTGTCTGATGTGTCTGTATCATAACTCACAATATCATTATATTTGATGAAATTGTTTTATTGATTTTACTTTTTAGGTGATTTAAAAATTGCTTGTTGTTTTTTTGTTGTTGTTGTTTGTTGTTATTTCAATTTGTCTCTAACACCCTTACACAGGAGCAATAACTATTTGGCCAGCAAAAATAAAAGCGTATTGCTGTTATAAAATCAACATCAAGCAGCAAATAGTGACCATGGCAACAGTAAATTAAAATGTATATATGTTATTTTTGTATAATTTAACAAACTTTTTTAGGATACCTCAAATCAAAATTTTGGGAAATTGCTGCTATCGCTGAAAACAAACAAAAACGTGCATAAGCGTGAAACCACAGAACTCTACACTTTAACACTTTGCAACATTTCTTACATTGCAGGATCCACCAAAGGGAGATCATAAATAATAAGCACCGAGTGATTACAGTATTTTTCATTTACATAAATACATACACTATTATATAAATATTTCATGGGAATGGGAGGGACCATCAGGGCACCCGATTGAAGCACTCTGGATGGGGAGAGTGGAAATGCCAACTCCCCATTGTTAACAGTTTGTGAATAGAGGGCGGGCTCATCTCCCCGCCCATTGGGGCATCCTCATGTTAGATAGATTGCTCTTTTGACCAATTGTCCAATCTTGTTGTTGGAAGGAGATTCTTTATATCCCTGTGGATACGTATAAGTGATGTTGCCTATCGATCCACCAAACACCTTTTTGGCCCTTCCCTTGATTAGGATAATCAGTGGTTATTAAAGCTTGATCAAGTCTAACAGCGAGGAGAGCTCACTGCTGTCGGGCTTAGTTTCCGTGCTACAATGGGTGGTAGTACATATCATACATCATCATACATCATTAGCAGGAGGTCTTCTTTTATCAGATCGTTTTGTAGAGCTATCGTTCCGGTTCCTCATCCGCTGCAAAATCCATTGGTTATTGAAAATTTTGAAAAGCTAATCGAACGAAATCCTCAAACTAAGTTCATGACACTGTACTATTGGTACATGACTCTGGAGGTGAGCCGTTCTTCGAATGTTCCTAATCGTGACTACTCCCAAGACTTCTTTACTTCTACTGTGGTTTTTGATCTGACCATGAAGCAAGAAGCTCGTGGAATACCAGATCCACTCCGTTCGGAGTACATTCCATCCATTTTTGCAAGTAAGTTTGGCCATATCAGATGTGGCAGGAAGTTTTACACCGACGGGTCAAAAACAAATGATTCCACTAGATTTGGTGTTTTTAACGAAATTCATAGCGCCTCCTTCAAACTTCAAAATCCTTGCTCCGTATACGTCGCAGAATTGGCGGCTATACACTATGCATTGGAGCGAATTGCCTCCCTTCCCTCTGATCAATTTTTCATTTTTACGGCTGGTCTCAGCTCACTTCAGGCTATTCGGTCAATGAGGCCAGCAAAGCAATCACCCAGACAACCACAAGTCGTATAACAGTGTTCAAATAGTATCGTATATTCTTATATTTTAAGTCAAAATCGCAATTAATTGTGGCCTTTGTCGTATGATGTTAAAGTTAAATCGTAAAGAGTGCAAATTTTCGACTTATATACGATGTGTCATTTATTCATCGTAATGCGTCACAAACTAAATCGGATATCAGACGCTAAACTTTTCAAATCGAATTTGTTATTACAAATTCAATCGCATATGATATCAAATCAACTCGTTTAAAAAAACAATGGAATTTGCACGTATAAGGCCTCCACTTTTGCACGTATAAGCCATATTATTGCATTCTATACGATTTGTTCACTTACATATATGTTTGTATAAAGGGTGATACGGTCAAAATTTGGTCAAGGGAAAACGCGTGTAAATCGGTGAAATCGTTTATTTAAAAAATCAAATTAAATTTCTTTTTCAAGTTCAATTAGTATAAAATTCAGGAAAAATATTCGGTTAGGCTTCCGCTTTTCCAAATCCGAATTGCCGGGCCTTACGCTTGACCCCTGCCATCAGATTTTGTACAGCCACCTTGTCCACCTTCTTCGCCGCAGAAAGCCAGTTTGCCTTGAACTGCTGCTCGTCCTTAGCAGTTTTTTTGGTCTTCTTTAGGTTCCGCTTGACAATAGCCCAGTATTTCTCAATTTAGCGGAGCTCTGGCGTGTTGGGAGGGTTCTTGTCCTTGGGAACCACCTGCACGTTGTTGGCGGCGTACCACTCCATGGCCTTTTTACCGTAATGGCAAGATGCCAAATCCGGCCAAAACACTACGGAACAACCGTGTTTCTTCAGGAAAGGCAGCAGACGTTTATTCAAACACTCTTTCACGTAAATTTCTTGGTTGACGAGTCCCGGAAGCTATGAAAATGCTGCTTTTCAAGCCACAGGTACAGATGGCTTGCCAAACTAGATATTTCTTTGCGAACTTTGACAGTTTCGTGTGCTTGAAAATATCTGCTACCTTTCCCCTTCCTTTTGCCGTATAAAACTCCTGTCCCGGAAGCAGCTTGTAGTCGGCTTTGACGTAGGTTTCGTCGTCCATTACCACGCAGTCAAACTTCGTCAGCATCGTCGTGTACAGCCTCCGGGATCGCGCTTGGCCGTCGTATTTTGTTTATCATCGCGATTTGGAGTCACTACCTTCTTGTAAGTCGATAGTCCGGCTCGTTTTTTGGCTCGATGCACGGTTGTAGACGATACACCCAGCTTATTTGCGGCATCTCGGAGAGATAGGTTAGGGTTTCGCTTGAAACTACCGGCAACTCTCTTTGTCGTCTCAGCGGCTTCCGGTTTTCGATTTCCCCCCGATCCAGACTTCCTGGCTGTCGACAAACATTCCCCAAACACTTTAATTACATTTGTAACGGTTGATTTGGCAACTTTTAGCGATTTTGCCAACTTTGCGTGCGAGTAGCTCGGATTTTCGCGATGCGCGAGCAAAATTTTGATACGCTGCTCTTCTTGCTTGGACGGCATTTTGACAACTGAAGAGTGAATTCCAAAATCAAAATAGGAGCAACATTCTACACACACACACCTTCAAAATGAGGGGTGTTCAGGTTTTTTAATTGCAAAATTGAAAGAAATACGTCAAGTTGATATTGACCAAATTTTGACCGTATCGCCCTTTATATCATAAAAACAACTTTCAATATGCGTGCATTTTGGTTGTCTGGGCACCGTATTTCGTTAGTGAAATACGATCTCTTTTGAGTGCAATATCAAACAGTTCCTACACCATCACCTGCTCCATTCCGGGTAATAAGAAACCGGACTCACTTGCCAAGGTGGGCGCTATGGCAGACAATATTTATGATCGACAAATCGATTTCAACGATTTTTTTGCTATTTTCCGTCAACAGGATTTGGGAAGATGGTTACCAAAGTTACCAAAAAAATCGTGGTTCAGAGGGTTGGATATTAGCCGGGATTTTTATCAAGGTAATGTGTCGTCTAATGACCATTCGGTACTCGTTAGGTTCTCATTTCTATCGAATAGGGCTCACAGACACCAATCAATTCGGCTGTGGTGCAGGTTATCAGGACATCAGCCTCGATTTCGAATTTGCCAGATATGATCTTTGCGCTTCCGTACGGGTCCGAGGGAAACCAGAGAAGGAAGATATCAGAGCTGTGCTGGGTAAGCTGGACTTGGACTATATGGGGCTAATTTACATGTTCTTGAAACAAGTAGATGTATTCGTTTGATCCTCTCTTAGCTGACGTTTTAACATGTCCACTTCTTCCCTTCCCCGGTAATACCGTTTCTATTGTATCGTTACAGCTTAACGCGATGCAACATCTACAACAATCTGCTGTTGAAAGCCAACGTTAAAATTCCTACTTCCCATTCCTATCCGAATCATTGTTATCCCTAACCTCGACCAAGCCGCGAGTTTTTCGGCTTTCCAAAACTAACCTAGTTAGTACGTTATTACCGTTGTAAAAATGAAATAGAGCTCGGCTCCGTTTTGCCTATGGCACTTCAGGCTTACAAATAAACAAGTAAGTTAAAAAAAGTGGATTATTTGCAGATAGTAGATTAGGTTAGTTGCTGGCGGTGGCTAGCAAAATGCAGCCATGGGTTATGCAGGCGGTTGACCCAGCCACCCTGGTAACCGATAAGCATTAGAATATGCATTATATCTGCATCTTGAATGCTATCTGTTGCAGAGTTGCATTTCAAATGCTATTTAAATGCTTGTAGCCTGTAATAAGCATTTCGAGCATTACTGAAGCATTATCATAGCATTGCAGTATAGCTGCCGTGGGCCAAAACCGGCATTTATGATGCATTTAAGGCGACTTAATTGCTTGATAGGCTGCCGTAAATACGCTTTGGGACAGCTTATTGGTTACCTGGGCAGTTTTGTTTCGAGACTTTTCTACGGACTTTTGCTTGGTTTGCACACTAGTTCGAATTTCACCTATTTCGTGTATTATGTTGATTCTTATTAATGAATTCCTTATCAAATTTTAGGGCCGTTTCAAGAGTTCTAAAGAGTCGACTACAATAATTTTCGTGGAGAACCAATAGTTAAGCCACACACACTAATAGCATAGGGTTTCATGGTTCTTTAGACTTTAGTAAAATACAGTAACTGTTCGCTAACTGGGCTAACCGTCCAAACACAATGATAACGGAAACGGAACGGCAAAAGGCAAGTTTGACAGTTGCTGCAAATGACTTTGATGTGTCAAATTAGAATCGGCTTGGATCCAACCTGTTTTCTTTCCGACAAGCAGGCTTAAGCTTGTAGTACACTGTTTGTCCAATAGCCAAATATTTGGCATAGGAAGCTAGACAGCTGACAGACATCATACATGTTTGTCAGATGCCTATCTGCCTATGAAAAATATTTGGCTATTGGACAAACAGTGTACTACAAGCTTTACTCAGATCGGGATTTGCCGTTCAGCTTCCGTTATCATTGTGTTTGAGCCATAAGTGCACAGCCCAACTAGCGGATTCTGCTCTGTAACTGGGCTGACTTTCAGATGTAAATAAACTTCGAGGGGGCTTTCGATCTGACTTCGGTTGGCATATTTAAGTGCGCAATACATAAATTACATAATGTGTTTATGCTTTATACGTTATTGTGAACCCCATTGTTCAAAATATTTTGTATGGGATTACGACTCAATTTCGTACAATTTAACAATGTTTCACTCCTGCACGAACTCTATATGCCTTTTCCGAATGTTGACTACAAGATGTCAAACGCTGATTCTTGCAGTTTATTTGCTTCTTAAGGTGAATCGCTGCTCCATGTATTTTTTCCTATCTTTTATCTCGCTCTCGCAAACTCACCTTGCTATTTCAAATTGATAAATCTCGATTGTTAGTGAATGAACATCGAACTAGGTATATCAGATTGCTCACAGCAACTAAGCATACAAACTGATGTGATTAAATTTTCAATATCTAGTGCAGACTCTAAGTTATATCAATTCTAAATGTTGAGGTAATGATTGCCGTCATTAATGATTCAGCATAAGGCCTAAACTGGGCTATAGATCATTGCACGATGGCGTCATCAATTTATTTCTGACAGTTCAGAGAGCTTGTTTACACGAACTAACAAAAAACTCGGTAAGATCGACTTAAGATTTTATGCTCTAATTTTATAACTATTGATGTAAATTAACCGGAAAACATTCACCAGTGCAAATGTTTACACCACGTTCTGAATCAAATCATATACAATCCAGAAAAAGACAATGTAAGATTTTGCTTCTTCGGATTAGATTCTAACACCTTGTAAACAAGCTCCCTGAACTGTCAAAAAATGGGGTTAATACAATATTTGCAATGATCTCGTGTATAGCCCAGTAGATCATTGCACGGAATCTATTAACCTCTCTTTTTTGACAGTTCAAGGAGCTTGTTTATAAGGTGTTAGAATTTGAACCGCTCAAACAAAATTTTTCATTGCCTTATTTCCGGATTATTTTCGATAAGCTTCAGGAAATGATGTAAAAATAAGCACTGGCGTCTGTTTCCGGCAAGTTTACTTCAATCTTAATGTATTTTGATCACAAAATCTCAAACCGATCTTACCGAAAATATTCCAAGTTCACGTAAACAAGCTCCCTGAACTGTCAAAATTTCATTGATGACGCCTTCGTGCAATGATCTGTTAGCGAGCGCCCAGTTAAAAAGCAGCCCAGTTAAACAGCACCCAGTTAGCGAACAGTTGCTGTATAGTAGAAATTTATTGATATGATGATATCAATTTCTTAACATCAACGAGGAGTTCTACGTCAACTATACAGTTATGTCACTGACATAACTCACCCTTTCGTTTTTTAAACAGTAAATCAAACGCTTGAAAATATTGATTTATGTTAAAAAACAATTTCCTGCATTGCTAGCAATTGATTACACACTCAATTTACCTCGGCAAAATGTCCAACAGACGGTCAACCCGGCAGTTACTTTTGCCGATATCCATGTTTAATGTTTGTTAACAGAGTATATCGGTAAAATTTTGATTTGTGAGTTGAAATGCCGAAATGACATAAAACTAACAAGAAAACAATACGAAAATAGAACGCAACGTTTCCGTCCGAATACCTGTGTCATAATTCCTAACAGAACATGCACATCCGAAACGTAATCGTTTTCGGCAAACATCTCCAGGCTCCGGCCATTGCACAGATAACACGTGTCAAACACCACGAATATCACGACTCGTACACACACTCATCCAATCAGTCGGTTGTCGGGAGTCAAAAGTTCAACTTTTGCTGATTTCGACCGAACATAAACAAATATAATCCTCTATCAACATCCAGCCGCAACGGCTCGCGCGGTGCGAGGGATTCCATAATAAGTCACTATAACGTTCCAACAAATTCAATTAACACTCTATTCGGGAACGTACTTCCATTATTGGATAATAACGTGGAAAAGAACCACCCTTATTGTTGTAAAAAACCTCGAATATACTCACAGTCCGGTTGATCTACGGCTTCTGGTTCCGCCGGAAGGTATCGATCTACGTATTTATCGCAAACGTTCAGGGCACCATCCAAACGATCGGCCGCAAAGTTCGATACGCGCGATTCCAGCACATGTCCAATATTCTTTACCGAATTGGCTCGGCTCAAGACCGGCTTCACCAGACAGTCGGACATATACTCCTTGGTGTTCCAGTACATCTTTATTTGGGCGAAAATGAGACCGTTAGTGATCAACTACGAATCTAGAATATAACTAGCTAATCTGTCGCGATCGTCTGTTGGCTTTATACACCAGGTGACGAAGCCATCGAATTGTTTACCTATTTCGAAATCAACTGTTCATCACGTGCTAATGCACGTTCTTGTAGCTAAAGTCAATACTCACCATCTCGGGTGGGAGATAAATTGAAGGGACTTTGGACTCGACAAAATCCAAGCCTTTACACATGATATTATCCAAACGATGCAAAGGTCCATCCAGTAGGTATGCGGCCGGGCGAAGAGAATCCACGAAGGCTTGTGTCACGGTTTCGGCCGTTTCGAAGCCCCAGCTAAACAGTCCATTACTTTTCTGCAAAGATACAAGAAATCCTCTAGTTAATCCACTCCTCGGTTTCACCTCATCCATTGCACATACCTTTACTCGCTGGTACACCTTGTTAGCAGTTTTCAAACTGTCCTCGACGACGGGAATGTTAGTGAATCGGAATATCGATTCCATCTGCGGGAGTCCCGAGTTCTGGCGCTTCAGCTTTTGATGCACTGTGATGAGAAATTGAACAGATAGACAGTAAACGGTCGTCTTAGCTATTATAATCATATCGTAAGGGTAAAATATGAACGACAATCGAAAACAAGCTTCCACACGCAATGACACTTAGATATTATGACGAATAATGATGCGTGCGTCCAATGGCATACTCGAAACCAACTGACCCATTGTTGCTGTGTTTGAGTATCCGAACAATAATGACCCTCTTCGGAATTTCTCGGAAGTGCACACTTTTTGGCGCAATGGACAACACAAACACGCACAGAATAGAAAGAGAAGTTTGTTTTTCGTTTCACTACAAACGACAGGAGAAAGCGATCCGATCACTGCAACGGCAGCTTCCAGACTGATCGATCATGCCACGAATGGTTGTTGTAAGCGAGAAAAGTTTAGACTACCCGCCGGCGTGCGTCCCCCAGCTATAGGTATTTATTATCAGTCTGTCCAGTGGAATTGAGGAATCATCGAAACTCGGTCTATCTATAGAGCGACGGTTAATGCAGGGCTCTTCTAGCTTATCAGGTTTTAGACTTGGGTCTAACTTTTTTACGGTTATGACGAATCGTGACGATGCGGGTTGACCTTCGGACGTTTGGGGACGTGTCTAGCCTTTGCCGGGATTGCTGCTACTTGTGGTTAAAAGTTAGTGTGCGTGTGATTAATCGTGTGCATTATCAGCCAGTAGTAAGACTGCAAACAGAAGCATTTTGAATGGTGCGGCTTAGGGGAATATGGGGAATATTCGGCCCAGGTTGGCAAAGGGTTGTTGCACATAACCGACATTTTCGGTACAATGAAGCGTTTGTGTTCTCGGTGCTGTTTTTATAATGCATTTGAATTGAGCTATTTCAAAACATTTTCCTAGAGGTTAAATCTAAACAAAATAGTCAAAAGGTCGAAAGTAACATTTGTAAACAGTGATTTCAAGCGTATTTTTCTGTGATCTCCCGGATAAAAATAACCATACAATTACAATACAATAATATTAAATAACACTAAAATCTATTTCCGACCATGAGTATTATTGTTCGTCAATCGGATAAATGAAAAATGCATATTGTCATTACAATAGATCTACAATTCAATCCATATGCTAGAATTTTCAACAATTGTGAAAAAGTACAATTAATAGTAATTGACTCAAATTTGTTCGGAAAATAATGATTTTTTCTATAGTTAAGATACATAACAACCCCCCTTTTCTATTGTCGATGTCTCAGTTTACATTAGATTCAATTGTAGTAACAATAACTCCTATTGTCATCTTATAGTTGTCATAAATAATATTAATTGTGCATACTATGTATTCTATTGTACGGTTACAATACATTAAATTGCAAATCTATTAAATTTTTTTATTCGGGTGTAGATGTTAGCAACCTGGAATTTCCAGGAAATTTACATTTTTAGTCATTGTTTACAATTGTTACTTTCGATCTTTTGCCGATTTTGTCTAGAAATTTAAGTTTCGAAATAGGGGAAATGTTGGCTTCAGCATTGTTGGTTATTCTCGGTCATCAATTTTCAAACCCCTAACTCTGCTTGATCTTGGTTAGTTAACTTCAATTTGATTACCTTTTTAGTTCTACCATTCCACAGTGGTCCAGTAAGCTACTTTAGGCGGACATGAGGTTTTGAATGGAAATCGTGGTATTAGAGCTTTGATTACTTCTGAGAACTTAAAGCAAACTTATTGTACTACAATTTGTATGAAATTATTTTTTTGTTGCATTAAACGCAGGAGTGGCGTATACTCTAACTTTTTTATGAGCCAATATCGTGAGATGGTATGTTCAGCAAAGTTGTAGAAATTGTTATTATAAAAAACTTTGTAGAACATATTTGTTGTCTAGCTTCAAAGCCTACTGTGATAATTCCGAATTTTAGTAAATAATCGTTTTTCGACTAAAAGTCATTCATTATTAACTTTTACCAGCTTGTTATGTTCTACAAAGTTGATTGTTTAGACATTTGCTACAATTTTGCTGAGAACACCCTAGTTGTATTTCTTCTTGTTTTCATTTCATAGTAAATTTTCAGTTAAATTTAGTTACAACATGAAATGGAGCACCTGAAAAAAATATGGCCATACCATGACTTGATTCAACACACCTTAGAGTACGTTTATGGAGAATTTGGAGGAGATGATATTTTTCTATCGTTTTTAAAGCTACTTTCTGTTACATACAGTTTTCAATAAAAACATACATCAGGAGCTCAAATATAACAAAAACACACAGAAATCATGGCTATCTCTGTCCAGTATACAACAATTAGCACGTGTTTTCATAGAAAAAAAAAACGCTTAATAGGATATTAGTTAATTTTCGAGCTGCGAGCTGCCTCCTCTTGTAGGGGCTCTTTGAGTCTCAATCCCATGAGAGCCTGCCGGATTGACATCTGGCGGTTCTTCAAGATCACATTGTCCTTACTGGCACGCCACGAAGGCTTAGGCAATGTCAACCTATAGCTGATATTCAACATTAGCTCCATGGTTCGTATTTGAGCGTCATTAAGAGAAAACACATGCTTTAATATAGCTGGGCCACTACATGTTTGATCTTCAAAAGAGTCATTCAATCGCTTTACCGATCGCAAACAGACGTTACATTGTTGTGAATAAGTTCCTGTCACGTCTTTCAGACCTTCGTATCAACCATTGACAAAACAAGCATCGCTTTCGTTGGCTTCGGTTTTTTAAGTATTTTCCTCCATTTCGCTAACCTCCTTTCTTGTCAGTTGCGAATTGTTTTTTTTTTTTACAGAAAATCAGTATGATTGGACGACAAAATGATACTGAAGATGGTAGCTCATTATTCTAAATCACTTCTTCGTATTGCCAGCTTGAATGACGTTTTCAAGTTGCTTCTTCTCACCTCCGATCCCGTAACTTCACTTATCAACAGACGTACAACTCACGGTGAGACACAGTTTGATTAACCTGAAGAAGCTATAAGCTCGAAAATCAACTAATATCCTATGAGCGTTTTTTTGCTATGAAAACACGTGCTAATTGTCGTATACTGGACAGAGATAGCCATGATTTCTGTGTGCTTTTGTTATAATTGAGCTCCTGATGTATGTTTTCATTGAAAACTGTATGTAACAGAAAGTAGCTTTTAAAAACGATAGAAAAATATCATCTCTCCCAAATTATCCATAAACGTACTCTAAGGGGTGTTGAATCAAGTCATGGTATGGCCATATTTTTTTCAGGTGCTCCATTTCATGTTGTAAGGCCTATAGTATGGCGTAAATTTATCTAAACAATCAACTTTGTAGAACATAACAAGCAGGTAAAAGTTAATAATGAATGACTTTTAGTCGAAAAACGATTATTTACTAAAATTTGGATTTATCACAGTAGGCTTTGAAGCTAGACAACAAATATGTTCTACAAAGTTTTTTATAATATCAATTTCTACAACTTTGCTGAACATGCCATCTCACGTTGTTGGCTCATAAAAAAGTTAGAGTATACGCCAGTCTTGTGGTTAATGCAAGAAAAAAATAATTTTATACAAATTGTAGTACAATAAGTTTGCTTTAAGTTCTCAGAAGTAACCAAAGCTCTAATACCACAAATTTCCATTGAAAACCTCATGTCCGCCTAAAGTAGCTTACTGGACCACTGTGCATTCTTTTAAGCCATATTTTTTCGTTAAAAAAGCCGCATACTCTCGAAAATGCAGCTATTTTCGTTGCCTATTAAAGGATCAAAAATTTTCACACGACCAGTGGAACGATTTCCGATTAAAAATGGGGCTGCCCACAATAGTTGCATTTACTTGACAAGTTTAGCGCTTTAAACAAAACACGTTCACTCCAGTTCGTGATTATTATGTCGATTGTAATAGATAGAGGATCATGGAGTGAATAAATGCAAACTTACAAAAACATAATACGTATGCAAGACGCTTTGAAAAAACTCACAAAAGGGTGGACACTGCTTAGCTTGATTAAAATAAGTTAATCCCTCTATACGAAATCTTTAAATTTTTTATTTGGTGCAAACATATAAAATGGGTATCAGTTAAAAACGGTAAATAATTATTTCACTGAAACATTTAATCGCGCCACTACAAGGAGTGATCGGATTTTTTTTTGCATAGCTCAGTCATTGAACCTCTTTGCGAATATAAAGTCATGTCGACAAAGATTTTTCGTTAGGGCCCAACTGAGAAACGTAAACAATGGCTTCTTCCGTGAATTTCTCGTTGCTCAAAGGCTACCAATGTTAGCCTCCAATTCAATCGGATATGTGAACACTTCCTCTTCGAAATGATCGTGGTCAGTTAGGGCCTAATGAAAAATCTTTGTTGATGTGTGGGTTTGGCCGGCAAATCCAATGCATGGCTTTCATGCATTTTTATATGTTAAAAAACATGAAAATTCCAACAAACCGTACAAAAGACAGTTGAACTTAAGGACATACACGTCCGAGTCATTTCTCAATATAAATTATAGGTTAGAATTATTTCCACTTCAAGTGTTAGAAACTGAAAATCACAACTATATCGAAACAAAAAGGGTTCAAATTGCTAACCAAAGGATGCTCAAAAGGAGCAAGCATTTACCAAAAATATCATGCATGAAGTCTCGATTGTAATTGAGGTTTGTGCTCAGCAAAACGCGAAATAAGAGGGACTCGGTCGTGTATGTCCTTAACATCGTATTTTAGTATTCTATCCTCTAGTTGTAAAATAATAGACGAAACATTCATCTTAAATGCCAACAGACAAAGTAATCAAATTATGATGTTTTAAATTTAGAGGATATTTTTGTGTCGTTTAAGTTAAACTCAACCGTTGGCTTGGTCGTTATTTAATTTAATTGTTGTAGTGAGTACTAGTTTTGAAACAAAAACAAAAATTCCTATCTAACCACCGAAGCAGGCAGAATGTGGCCATGGGTAAAAATTTCACTGTCTCTATCTGTATCTAAAGAAATCATTGTCAGAAACCTCAGGCAGCGGAAAAGATGCGTGGCGTACCTCAGGTAATGCACACGGCAGAGAAGGCGGTTAGAAAAGGATAATGAAAAAACAGTATTTCCCCGCTAATTCAGATCACGTTAGTGCGACGAAGAGACGATTTGATAATCCGACACCACTGTCTCTTATAGATTTTTTACCCTTCTTACACCAAAAGAAGGGTATTAAGATCGCTTGAAAACTCGACTTTTTATCCGAGGCCCAGAGGGCGAAGTGTCATACCATTCGACTCAGCTCGATGAACTGAGCACATGTATATGTGTATGTATGTGTGTGTGTATGTGTGTGTGTGCGTTACAAATAATGTCACATCGGTTTCTCAGCCATTTGTGAACCGATTTCAGTTTTGTTGACGGAAAATGAAAGCTACAACATTCTCATAGAACACTATTGCTTTTTTTTTTCATTCGGACATTTCGTTACAAAAATATGAACAAAACAGTACTTGGCGGCCTATTATGATAGTAACCAAACAGTTTAGATTACATACTGAGCTATTTGTGTACCGATCTTAGTTTTGTTAGCGCCAGTAATAAAAAGTTATAAAATCTTTAATTAACTGGTCAAAATTCATTATGATTGGATAATTCTTGATGGAGATATGACCAAAACAATACCTGAGAGCACATAATTGTGAGACGAAAATATACTCGTTGCAGTTCAAAACCGAACAAGACTACTCACCCCAATCGATGCCGCTTGCATTCTTTTGTGTGCGTTGTATAGCACATACAGTTGACTAGCCACACTATGCGACTCTATAGAATTAGAGCAGCATCAATTGGCGCGAGTGGTCTGGTTTTGAACTGCAACGAGTATATTCGAAAATTATACAAAGTCTCCATTTACTATAACTACACAATTTTCAACAAACATGTTCTTATTAAACATCTTGAATCCATATCGATAATCAAAATTGACGCTTATGATTTTCTTATAATTTATTCTGTGGACTAACTATACGAAATTTCTAATATGTGTGTAAATTCTTCTTTTATATAATAGGTCGTTAGACACTTTTAATGTCAATATTTTAATCACTTCGATAAACAATATGTACAGGATTGACAAATAGCTCATTTTATAATTTCGAATATTCCTGGATCTTCTTGGAATTTCTGATGAAAATATGTATCCAGGCCACATTTGAGTTGGTAATTCTGGTGAAGTGTAAGAAGGGTTCAGTCTCACCATCGGTGCATTAATTCGGGTTTTTTCATCACTTGCTAGGTTGGCTGCTCTGGTTTGTACGGCTTTGACAGCTGGATTATTGGGTCTATTGCACAATTTCAGCCACACATTTTTCTCAGATTAGTTGAAGAATACTGTATGCTTTATATGAAGAAATGGATTAGAATCCAATTAACCATTAAATAGAGCTTCTGCCCACACTCATCGGTCGAAAGATCCTCCTTTTTTTTTTTTTTTTGATAAAACTACGTTTAAAACTGTTTTGTCTATCAACACCTCCTCTATGCTTCTTTAAAGCTGAAATTTGTTTAAATTAGCCCACTCTATAGAAGGTTATGAAAACAAGCAAATATAAAACCATGAAAATGTTCTAGTGAGAGATGTTATGAACACTTGAGAACCTTCATAAAACCTATTGGCTGCCATGCAAACCAGCATAGGGCCAAATGGTCACAGCTGTCAAACTTCACTATAATATTTTGGTTGGTTTTTGTTGCTCTGCTTTGTTCGGTTCTCTGCTCTACTGATTAGTTTAGCAGTAATTAATATTTTAGAAAAAAGTGCTAGTGTTGCGGAAATTATTGTTTGATAGTAAAATTACATTCATTTGCATTCATTTAATGTTTGGATTAAAGAAAACACAGTTATGCCAAAAAGGTAATTTAACTTCGCAATGACCAATTTACCGTCTAATGCATTTACTAGTGGCAAAATGGTTTTAAAATGTGTTTGCAACTGACCATAATGTGATAATATGAATGGGTCTTAAAACAGCATTTCAAGCAAATTTTTACGAGCTCATAAAGTCGAAATAAAACCTTTGATATGAGTAATAGAAATTTGAGAAAACAAGGTTTTAATATTGATGTAAACAAGCTGTGTAGGTTCTCATAAACCTGACTTAAATACGAAACCTATTGGCACCTTTTGGTGCCATAATAAAACCAAATCGATTTCTAGTAATTTTCATAAAACTTCAATAAAATTGAGAAAAGTTGGATGGTTTCGGCAATGTTACTTGTGTAGAGAGCTGGTAGTAAACAATTTGAAAATGTATGAAGTTTCTGAATAAAATATTTTATTTTCAGAAGCTAACAAACTAACGATCAAAATTTTATCTTTTTCTTTATTTGGAGCAGGGAAAAGACCGATTGACTAGAGCTTCAGCTGTGTGCTCTTTCTTCGCAAAAAAATCTCCTCTTTTTTCGTATTGATATTGATCAACAAAATGTTACATAGCACCTTATGATACAAACATCGGTGTTGAATTAGAGCTTGTTCAAGCAAATTTGGAGAAGCTATTCAGCTGTTTCTTCTAGAATAGCTGAATAGCTTCTCCAAATTTGTTTGAACAAGCTCTAATTCAACACCGATGTTTGTTGGGGAGAGCTATACATAATAACATGAACTAAAAAAAACCAACGGTGTTGTTCTGTGGAGCTGCGAGTACTTTGTACAATCTTTTTCGAGGACTGATACGAAGAACATCAATGTCATATTCGTTGGAACAGCGGTTGAAGGATCGACACATATGTACTTGAAAATGGTTCGTTATGCCCGTAATTTGTTCGGGCACCATGTAGAAAAGGAACGAAGACGAGCGAAGTTGACGATAGGGAATATTTATGTTGAGACGCGACAAAAGTCGAGGACAATAAATTTTCGATTGACGAAGGTCAGAAGCAAAGAGCGTTTTTGATACATCACGACGTAGGTATATTCAGTAACTCTAAACCTATAAGTTCACATCGCGCAACACAGTTGGGCAAAATGATTGGATCATTCCATGGAAGGTGTCTCAAAGCGAAGCGCAGAAATTTGTGCTGAATCGCCTCGATAAGTAAGATGCTATTCTGATAGTACGGCTCCCAAACGATTGACGGGTATTCTAATATATACCTCACTAACGAACAGTACTGTGATTCTGAACATTGAATGTTTTTGAAGTTTTTTGCAATGTGAAATATGAAACCAAGTGTCTTAGAGGCTTTGGAGGTTATAAAAGGGACATTTTTCTTAAACGTCAATATGGTGTCTGATAACACATCTAGATTCCCTTTTGAGAATTGTAGATCCAACCTTATAGTCACAGTAAATCGAACAGCGTTTGCGGAAGAATCAGATAACGGATCATTTACCAGCGTTGAGATCCGTCAGATTAGTCTCACACTTCTCGGTGAATAAATCGAGCTGACATTGTAAAAATGAAGCGTCTTGAATATCATTGACAGTCCAATACAGTTTTAATCATCGGCAAAAGAAAGCTCGAAGGATCCAAGTAGCAGTGAACGACAAGTTTCCGAAAAAATGTTGCACACTGTTCTTTACAGGAACCTAGTGCGTATCGGCCGCACCCTTGAAAACCCATGAAAATTGCAGCTTACCTAATCAAATCAAAACTTGACAGGTACGTTGTGAGCTTTAATGTACGGAAGGCACTATTTTTTTTAGAGAGAGCGAGAGAGAATTACACCCATATTCAACCAGTGGTTGCACACACTGAACACTATACAACATTATACAACGGACAACACAACGTCCGGTGGATCAGTAGAGTAGGGTTATTGAGTACATTTACAAGTTACACCGCCTGGAGCGGGATTCGAGCCCTCACTTTGTGACAATCCGCTTGAACGACGGGTGGATTATCTTCTCCACTCTCACCTAAAGTATTTTACAATACCCGTCTGATTTTGGCAACAAGACTAAATCTCGGTTTTTTTTTTTCATTAGACCGAATCGCAAAAAAAAACATTGAGAGATTCTCTCCGGGCTCGCTCTCTTTCATTCATTACAGCGGTATTATAAAACTTTCGAGGCATTCTTTAGTACACATCGAAACACTACAGTGTTGGCTAGCATTCTCTACAAATAATAGAATGAAAAACGTAAAGGTGATTGGAATATAAATGAAAGAGAAAGTAGTTAAAGAGAGTCTATCAATGTTAGATTCACCCTAATGAAAAAAAACCCCTAGAAATAATTATAGGCTTATTCTGGAATGGCAAAAAACAAAAAGAAATTTTAAAAACCTTTGCTTTTCCACTAGTTTCACAAGCGAACCGCAAAATACCAACAATGCCAAAATCAAGCGGCTACTGTAATATGTCGAAATATTCACTTTACAATCATGTTGGATTTTTGTTTAGGATAACCACCGAGTTTGTTAACTTTTCCTCCGCGACCCTCTCTCTCACACTGTAAATAAAATTTCGCTAATATTACGAAATCGAAGGTAGGACTAACAAAGCAACGAATACTTTCTGCAACTGAAATTGATTTATACTTTTCATGAAGCTACCTTCGTATTCGCCACAATTATCTGTCAAAAGCATGAATCATTTGTTGACACAAAAATAACATTCGTTCATTGTACGGAAACAATACAAAGTTCTATGAATATTTTGTAACCATACAAAAGAAACGTCTTTCTGGTGGTCAATTGCATGATTAACTGACAGATCTTCTATATCGACTCACTATGTAATTGGAAAAAAAGTGAAAACCACGAGGAGTTGTTCAGCATTTTATTAATGTTTCTGACATGACGTTTGGACCTGTATTTTTCGGAAGAGCTGTTATTTAATCCGTTGTTGACTCGTTAGAAGTTACTTGATTAATAAGTATGCATTTACAACTCTCGATAGTGCTTTAATTTTTATTTTGGGATAAACCATTAATCCAGCCTACTCATCCAGCCATACTCTGAGAAAAATTCTCTCGTTATACCGACAATTAAATCATGGTCAAGATGACTATCGCATATAATGGTTACAATAACAATGAAAATGAACGAATTCACCACGTTCATGGCATTCTTGACTCATGGTAACAAGGACTATTCCGATATTATGGTAAATGTTGAATCAACTATTTTTAATGGTGTGTTTTGACCATGATCATATTCAGTTCTAAATCACTATACTGTAATAGTCATCCTAACCCCCAATAATGGTAAAATTGACTTCCAAATTTGTCTCTGTGTACCAACATGCATAAGTATGAATGAAGAGAAGCAGCATTTGGTTGCTCTTCACGAAAGTCAATGTATAATTCAACCAGATGACGACCATTGCTGTGAAATATGAACCGATTTATCTGATGTGATCCAAGTGAGACGATCTGTCGAAACGTTGTATACAATACGTATAGACACTCAAGTAATAGACCGGACATAGGCCGCCATGTTGTATCCAAAACGAACATTTTCCATACGATTTGACAGTTGTTTTGGATACATCCATTGTGCCAGAATCACGTTGTCCGGTCTATTTCTTGAGTGTCTATAATAATACGGTGTATGTAGTAACCATGGTATCGCCAGCGGATGGATAGTCCTGACGAAAATGAATTTATTTTTTGGCTCAGAGAGTACTAGCACACCGGTCAAAAGCTTGGTCCCAAGCTTAATAATTCGCCCCTTATAACGTAACCCACACCAACACACCCTCAAATATTGTGCCAAAATAACATTGCAAATCAAAACAACAACAAAGATAGTACCGAAAGGTAAAGGTTGTACGGAATCAAATTGCACCACTTTTAAATGGCTGTAACTTTTACCCGTTGGATATTTTCAATTGTAGTTTTGAGTGGAATTAGTTCAATGTGTATTTGTTTACGCTGTTTTTAATTACGTTGTGCAATCAGATGCATCCTTTAGTGTTTGAATAATTTAATCAAATGCAGATGTGACATCGTTGCGATGGAGATGGAGTCGAAAGAACAGCAGAGGCACAAAGAAATTTTATCCCACATACCTCGATAATCCTGATCTTTCTCATCGTGCCATCAGCAGGAAGCTGGGAATAGTATATTCTACGGTGTCACGTGTTTCAAATCGGTCAAGAACGTTTGACCATCGATCGGAAAGAAAAAATTGACAAACATGGATCTCCGTATAGTGTTAAGGATCACAAGCGGGCAGTTCAAGCTTTCAAGATTAATCCCAACAGTTCAGCTCGAGATGTGGCGAAGAAACTGAATCTAACCAAATCTTTCGTGCAAGATGCGAAAAAACGCGGAGGACACGTATAAAGTCCAAAAGACGCCTAATCGCGATGAACGGCAGAATACGGTAGGTAAAACACGAGCACGGAAGCTCTACACTCAGATGTTGACGATACCACATTGCCTGGTTATGGATGATGAGACGTATGGAAAAGCAGACTTCCGGCAGCTTCCGGGGCTCCAGTTTTTTACTGCTCATCATAAATTCGATGTCCCTGAGGACGTTAGCAGAAGATGTCAAAGTTTGCCAAAAAATATATGGTTTGGAAAGCAATTTGTTCGTGTGCCTAAAGGAATGCCTTCAAAACCGTCTACTTCCTGTTCTGAGGTCACACGATGGTCCTACGATTTTCTGGCCGGATTTAGCCTCGTGCCATTACTCGAAAGAGGTTTTGGAGTGGTACAAGGATAAGGAGGTCAATTTCGTGCCAAGCATCTCAACCCCCCGAACGCACTGGAATTGAAAATTACTGGGCCGTCATGAAGCAGGCACTTTGGAAGCATCCTAAGGAAGTGAAATCGGAGGAACATATGAAGAAAAAATGAATTGCCACGCAGAAAAAAGTTGGTCCAAATGTTGTACAGGACCTTATGAGTAGTGTACACACTTAGATTTTTTTCAAGAAATCTGTAATTTTTTACCGAAACCTCAACAGCTGAACGTTCGGTAATCCGGTTTTACGGCTTTCAGTGAATCTTACAGATATTTGTAAAAAAAAATACCGGATTTCGGTAAAATTTTACCGAAATCCGTAAAATCGGATTACCGATGGGAAACAGATATTTGTAAAAAAAAATACCGGATTTCGGTAAAATTTTACCAAAATCCGTAAAATCGGATTACCGATGGGAAACATGGGAAAATATTCATTACATGTTTTTTTTAACTCCCTGAAACTTTGAAGATGGTTGGTTGAACCGGCCAATTTTGCCGAATATTTGTGTGTGTCGCAATTTGACTCCCTACACCCTTTACTGAAAAGCGCAATGACATGGTGAAAACAATTATAATAACTTTTGAAAAACTTTCGAATGTCCATTTATGGTACTACTAGATAACAATGAATTAAAACAACCGCTTTAAACTTCCAATAATTGACATATTTAAAAAAAAATATGCGTAACTTACACAATGTGCACAGAATTCACTAGCAGAGCAACATTTTCAAAATCAAATTTAGAATGAGAAGTAATGAACATCGACATTGATAGTAGCTTTTTTCTTGCTAACCTATTCAACTTATTCTAGTTTGATGTCATTGTCATGCAAAACAGTAACCGAGTACTTATGTTTGTATGCTATCCGGTGATCCGTTTTGTTACGAAGATTTTTCTGTTTATAAGCACGTTACGAACCATCGCACAGTTATCCGTTTTTGGCCGTTCAAACAGTAACAAGTTGAATACGATTTTGTTAGTTAGTTAGGCTTCTTCACGTTGTTCTGATAGGATAGCCATTGATCCGGTGCATGGATACTCATAACGTCGTCTGCAGCAAAAAACTGAACCGACTCTCATTCTCGTTTAAGTTCGAAACCCCGCTTCGAATTGGAAAGGGGTTTGATCATCCTAATTGTACACTCACATCATACCCAGGGTTGTTCGGATCAATAAACTAGCATTAATCTATTAAAATTATCCTAATGACTCTATTTGACAATAAAGATTTCGCAATACCCCAAATGTAACGAAGTTCTCTAAAACAGTCAGGTGAGGATAATAATGCTGTGTCTTTCTTTTGCCTGTTGGACAGATACATATATCGCAGTACTGAAACACAAACGACCAATCGTAAGCTTCCGTTCCATGGGGGGGGGTTTTCAACCATTACTACCCATTGGCTTACATTTTCACTCAATTTACGGACAGAATCACACACTTGCTTCACTTAAAATTACGATATAAAAGGTAAAATGTCTTTTCTTTAACAATGATTCCTCTTATTATCTCTTAAGCAAATCATACCTATTTACACTGTGAGTGGAGCTCTCTTGGATGGCTCGCCGCAATAAAATAAATTGTTGTAATTTTTTTTTTAATGTTAAACACTTTAACAGAATTTAAAACAGCTGTATAATTTCCTATTGATGTGGGACTTGCCTTGGTTTGAACTAAAATATTCAACCTAGCGAACGTGGCAACTTACATGCTTGGCACAGTTTGGGTTGATACACAATGTTCACAGCTATTTAGTATTTAGACTTCCTTCAGTGTTTGAATAATTTAATCGATTATCGGATGACTTATCACGTTCCATTCTCGTTCAAGAGTATCCTACTACTTCCGGTCGGATGAAAAAGGGAAGACCACCACGTGGCCAAGATGTTCTGAACTTTTGGGAACAACGTAGGTAGTAGGATGGGACTAAAATTAGAATCACAACTTTCTCGGAAAATCCACGCATCATTCATATCACGTCAAACTAACGAGAAGGGGAAAGTTAACTCTACAATACAGGATGGTGATGATGAAGATTACGTTTCGATTCCATGGCGCCGAATCATAGCTCATGGGCCTGGATTAATCCTTGAATATCTGTGCGGAAGAGAAAGGGATTAAAATCAGTATTAATTAGCATTGCAGATTCGCGGGGTTTTCAGTGCTGTTCCAGTTTTGCGCAATGTTCTCAAATGTTTGATCATTATCGAAAAATAAGTATCAATACTTCTGTACAAAAATCAATATTTAAGTGTGTTATAATACAACTTCAAATAACAACGTAGATGATTCAAGCCATTAAATATACATATCGCAGACAACGCCATCCTTGAATGACAAATGTATAATTTAAGACTGTGTGTGACTTTGGCATGCAACCGGAATTTTGCCGGATTTTTTACCAAGATTTACAAAAACTCAGTTTACATCTCCTCACTACTTCAAAATCATCCGTTATCGGGTACTATACACCCAAACCAAACCAAATTTAAGTGATCTAAACAAGCTGAACTGGAATGCTTCCAGAATACTTCTAGGGTATTTCGAAAGTTAGAAGCTGGACGCCTCTTCTGTAGTTCTGAGATTGATCAAAAGAAACTAAATTATAAGTATCCATTAATAATGCTCTAATGCTTCTTGAATTGTTTAGGAATACTTCTTCTTAGCGTTTCAAGCTTATTGCTTACCCAATTAGGTTATTGCTTGCTCTCAACTTAGTATTCTAAATGCACTTCCACAATTATTTATTAAGAGCTTTCTATGCCAGGTACCATTTTTGCATTAGTGTGATTGTGTGGCATGTAGAATCATACCCTCTACCCAGGGAGCCGCGAAATTTTCCTTAACAAAAACTTCTTAGACCAGACTGGGAATCAAACTCAGCTACCTCCAGCATGGTGTTGCTTTATAGCTGCGCCTTTACCGATTGAGCTAAGGGAGGATCAAATGATTGTCTAGGACCATCTGGGTGCTGTACTGGAAGCATTCCAGAGCAACTTTGGCGGTACCCCGGAACTTTTCTGGAAGCATAGCAGATCTGCCCTGTATCTCAGAATAATCCTGCATTTTAATACTATCCCATAGGCTTCGCAGAACAACTCAACAATCATCCCAGAACTACTCTGAAAGCATTTTCGAAGTACCCAGAAAGTATTTCTTAACGATTTAGGAAGCATCTTCGATCAATTCTAGAACCACTACATAATTATTCTGGGTGAATCCCGAAACTACTCAAGGCCATCCCAGGTACCCTCGAAGAATTCTGACAGCGTACCAGAACAACTCTGGAAACATCCCTAAATAATTTTCGAAGCATTCCGAATCAGCCTTGGCAGAATAATTCAGAAAGCATCCCAGAATAATTCAAGAAATATTTCAGTACTTCTCTGAATTCATCCCAGAACCACTCTCGAAAAATTATATGATATACTTCCATAACTATTTTGGAAGCTCTTAATAGATATCCAGAAAGTCTCACAAAACTACTTTGAACAGAACAACTCTGAAAGAATGACAGATCTACTCTGGAAGCATCTCAAGATAATCCTGGAAGCATTCCAGAACAACTCCACAATCAGAGAGATTCCAAGAACAATACTAGAAGCTTCGCAAAATAATCGTGGAAACCGTCCAGAGCTACTCTAGAACCATCAGGGAGCTATTTTGAAAGCACTGTAGATCAATTCCGGAAGCATCCCAGATCTACTGTGAGAGTATCTCAGAATAATCCTTGAAGCGTTTAAAAACAATCCCGGAGCCACCGCAGAACAACTCAACAATCATTCCAGAACTACTCAATTAGCATTGCTGGAGGACTCTGGAAGCATCTCATAATAATCTAGGAAGCATCCTTGATCAATTTCAAAAGCATTGCATAATTATCATGGAAGTATCCCAAAACTACTCTAGCTTCATTCCAGAACTACAGCGGACACATCCAAAACTACTAAGTAGGTATCCTAGAAAAAATCTGGAAGCATGCCAGAACAACTCTGGAAGCATCGTTAAAACAAATTTAACAGCATTCCCGAAATACACTTGTGTTCCTAAAATACTCTGGAAGCATCGCAAAACTTTACCGAGAAAGCATTCCGGATCAATCAAGCAAGCTTCCTAGAACAATCCAAAACAGTTTCCCAGAACTTTTCAAGAATCAGTCCAGTACTACCACTACTCTGAAAGAATTCTAGTAAAACACCGGATGCAATTCAGAACTATTTGGAAGTGAGATGCTACAAAATTCTTATGGAATGAGAGTACTTCAGGGATGTTTCCAGGGTTGTTCTTTGATACTTCCAAAGTAGTTCTCGAATGCTTTCAGAATATTCTTGTCGTGATCCCAGAGTAGCTCTAGTTCCAGAATTGTTTTGAATGTTTCCAGAGTAACATAAAGATGCTTAAATAATTCTTGAGGGATGCTTCCAGAGTTGGTCTGAGATGCTTTCAGAATCAAAGATACATCCAAAGTAGTTATTGGATCTGGATCTTTCCGTTGTAGTCCCAGGGACTGGATGGTCAGGTAGAAAGTATATATATTTTTTGGCAGAGGCATCATCGGTTTCAATCTCGATCTCAAGCTAAATGAATCACCCCTCAAAGCATAACTCACAATGAATGATCCCTCAAATATTATGTCAAAATAGCACAGCGTATCAAAAGAAAAACAAAGATTCTAATACCCTAAAGTGAAATTATGGTTATGCTCTTTGATGTAGTAGGAATCGATGGGGTTTTAAGGCAGTGAGTCAATTTCTAATCGTCTGTTCCCTATTGATTTTCGGAACTCCCACGGTACTACCAAACTAATAATGTCATGCTCCTAGAACTGATCTAGAATGCGTCTAAATATTTATAGAATGCGTCTAAAGTATTTCAGAGATGCTTCCAGAATAATGCATACATAGTAGTTCTGAGATACTTCCAAAAAAGTTGGAGTATTGTAAGATGATTCTAGAAGAGTTTTGGAATGCTTCCACGACAATTTGTTGATGCTTTTAAATTGTTCTGGGAAGCTTCTAGAGTAGTTCTGGGTTGCTCATAGAGTAGTTCTGGAATGGTTTTGGTGTGCTTCTAGGATTATTCAGGGTTGGTCTGGCATGTTTGTGAATAATTCTTGTTTGCTTCCAGAGTATCTTAGGAATACATCCAGAGTTGTTCTGGACTACTTCAAAAACTCTTCTAGGAAACTATGATAGTAGTTCTTGTGCGTTTCCGGTCTGGGATGAACCTAGAGTAGTTCCAAGATACTTCCAGAATAATAATATAATACTGATAGAATTGATCAAGGTCATTTCCTTAATTTTTACTTTTGGAATGCTTCCAAAGTAGTTCGTGGATGCTACAAGAGCAGATTTTGGACGTGTCCTGAGTTAATCTGATATGCTTCCAGAGTATATCCCTGATGGAGCTAGAGTAGCTCTGAGATGCTTCCAAAATAATTTCGTCATGTTTATAGTATTATTTTGAGATAAACCTAGAGTAGTTCTGAAATGCTTCCAGAGATGGATCTAAGATTAGTGTTGAATTGTTAGTAGCTGAGATCTGCTTTTTGAAAAGCTCCGGGATGCTTCCAGATTTGTTCTGGGTTGCTTCAACAGTCGCGCTTGGATACTTCCAAAGTAATTTTTGAATGGTTTTGTTTTGAACCTTAAATTGTTCTGGGATGGATTTCAGGATTGTTTTGGAATGCTTTCTCTATGGTTCTAGGATACTCTCAGAGTGTTCTAGGGACGCATTCAGGTTAACCCTTGCATTAAAAACAAAAGAAAAAAAAATTCACCGATTTTTCATGTGACAATACGGCTACTTGGTGATGGGCCCACCGGTGAAACGTCATATAAGTCATACATATAAGTAGGATATATACAGAAAAATATTGACAAATCTATCAGTTCGTTTACGGCAGCCATGGCGAAAAGATTCAATGGTTTTTAATTACTGCCTGCTTCATCCAGGAGCGAAGTCCGCAAGTCCGCACTTTCGTCGGCTGCATACAGCCGAGCGGCCATATACAAGATCTTGGCTTCTGGAGAAAGGTGAGAGCATCACGCACAAGCCGGATTTGGACCTTCTGACGCTTTTTCGTGACCGGGAAGTGCAGCAAGCGCTGAAGCGGAAGACGGAAGGCAAGGTGGCAAGAAAGTCCTTCCGTGCCTTGAGCCAGGAGGTCTGTGCGACTGAGCAGATGGTCAGAAAGCATTTTGCTGGCCGTCAATATTTATTGACGAGTATCAGAAGCACAAGGGGCCATCCAAAAGCAGTGGCTGAAGGTGGCTCTCAAGGCTGTCTTCCCTGTGATCATGGATGCTCGAGGCAATGATTGACAGGGGACCCGCTATTTTGCGTCCCCCAAGAAGGAGTGCAGCAGTAACGTGAAGTACATCTCCCATACAAAGTTCCCAAAGAAAGTCCTCTTGTGGCTGTCAATTAGTGAAAAACAGATGTCAAGCCACTCTTCTATTTTTCGAGACTTGCGGTTAACGAGGAGGTATACAACAAAAAGTGCTTGCCGGAATATGCGGCCTTCATTAAGAAACACAATCTGTAGGACGATGTCGTGTCTTGGCTGTTTTTACCAACCGAGAACTGTTTAGGGTTGGTCCAGAATTGTTCAGGGATGCTTCCAGAATTCTTCTAGAATACCTGCTAAGTAGTACTTGAATGTTTTCGTTGTTGTTTTGGGACGGCCCTAGCGTTTGGGATACTTCCAGAATAATTATGCAGTGCTGCTAGAATAGATCGAGGAGGCTTTCTAAATTAGTATGAGAGCCTTCCTGGATACGTTAGGAATGCTTTCAGACCAATTCTGGGATGTTTGTTGTGTTCTTCTGTGGTGTCGTCCGGATTATTTTAAAATGTTGCCAGGATACCACTGGGATGATTTCAGAGTTGTTTGTATTAAGCGATCAAGAATGGTTTTGTTATACTTTCATAATTATGAGACAGCTTGTACTAGAATTCTTTCAGAGTAGTGGTAGTACTGGAATTATTATTGAAAAGTTCTGGGATGCGGTTTTGGATTGTTCTAGGAATACATGATTGATCCGGAATGCTTTCGCGGTAAAGTTTTGGTATGCTTCCAGAGTATTTTAGGAACATTTCCAGTGTTTTTTAGGAATGCTTTTAGATTTGTTTTAACGATAGAGAATTATAAAGAATTAAACTTAGAACGCACAACCAAGTTTACAGTAAAGTTCCTAAAGTTGTTTGAGTGGTAAATCTTGTGGTGCCCAGTTTCGATAGTGACCGGGCCTGTGGTGTCTGAATTTCCCGTATGTGACCCCAACCCCTGTCGAAAACCACGCTCCTGCGCTATCAACACTAGTTTAAAATTACTTTTATGTTTCCGTTGTAGTTTTTGGGTGACTCTTAAGTAGTTCTGGAATAATTCCAAAATAATGATGTAATTCTCCTAGAATTGAGCAAGGATGCTTTCTAAATTGTTATGGGATGCTCCCAGGGTACTTAAAAATCGCTTGAAGCTTAAGCTCTATTGCTCTTCTTAGAGTAGCCCTGGGATGATTGGTGAAATACTTTGCAGTGCTTCCGGAGCTGTTCTGGCATGCTTACAGAATTCTTCTAGGATTCCTGCTAAGTAGTTTTGGATGTTTCTGTTGTAGTTCTGGAGTGGACCTAGAGTAGTTTTAGGATGCTTCCATGATAATTATGCAATGCTTTTGAAATTAGTAAAGGATGCTTCCTAGATTATTATGAGATGCTTCCAGAGTCCTCCAGCAATGCTAATTGAGTAGTTCTGGAATGATTGTTGAGTTGTTCTGCGGTGCTTCCGGGATTCTTTTAAACGCTTCAAGGATTATTCTGAGATACTCTCACAGTAGATCTGGGATGCTTCCGGAATTGATCTACAGTGCTTTCAAAATAGCTCCCTGATGGTTCTAGAGTAGCTCTGGACGGTTCCACGATTATTTTGCGAAGCTTCTAGTATTGTTCTTGGAATCTCTCTGATTGTGGAGTTGTTCTGGAATGCTTCCAGGATTATCTTGAGATGTTTCCAGAGTAGATCTGCGATTGTTTCAGTGTTGTGCTGTTCTAAGTAGTTTTGCGATACTTTCTAATAGTAGTAGTAGAGTATTTACGGAATGCTTCACGGATAGTTTAGGTATGCTTAAAGAATTGTTCCGGGGCTGCTTCCAGAGTTGTTCTTTAGTGGTTCTCAAATTCTTAAAGGATACTTGCTAAGTAGTGCTTGGATGGCTCTGTTGTAGCTCTGAGTTGATCCTAAAGTAGTTCTAATTATTTAATACTTCTGAAATTTATCTATGGTGCTTCTAAATAGCTATGGGATCCTTGGAATCCTGAATCGTTATAGAATGGCCAATTACTAATATTGTTCACGAAATCCTTCAGAGAAGTTCTGGTTGATTGTTAAATTGTTCTGCGATGCCTATTAGATAGTTTTGAAATGCTAACAGGATTATTAGGAGATGTTTCCAGGGAAGATCTACGATGCTTCCAGAGTACGCCCAGAGTGCTTCCCAATTTGATCACAAATGCTTCCAGAGCAGCTCCCGGATAGTCCAAGAGCAGTTCTGGGTGGCTTCCATTTTACGAAGCTTCTAGTGCTGTGATAGTGCTGTGCTGAAATGTTTCCAGGAGTATTCTGAGAAGCTTCCATGGTATCACTTGGATGCTTTCAGAGTTGTTGTGTAATGCTTCGGGAGTAATTTTGTAAGAGTTACTGGATACTTTTAAGAGCTTCCAGAATAGTATTAATATACTTCCATATTTTTTAGAGCATGCTTCTAAATAGTTCTGAATTACTTCCGGCATGGTTCTGGAATTCTTTCATGTTTTCTGAAATGCTGTTCTGGGATGCTTCCAGGATTGTTCCGGAATTCTTTCTGTTTAGTTTTAGCAACAATCAATAGCAAACTATTAAAAATTGTTTCACTGTTATATTGAACCCCTTGTTCCTAACTACACCTTGAACCTTGCACATTACAACACATTTTTGCGCTTTTCGGTAATAGAACCTTTGTTTTTGTTTTGATTCGCTATGTTATTTTGACGAATATTTGAGAGGGTGTTCATGAGACTTACTTTCTCAGGGGCGGATCATTAAACTTCGGACAGAGCTTGAGACCGAACCCAAGCAACAACAAACCGGCATAATTAGTTGCAGCAACTTGATTGTGACCCAACTGAGTCACGTTTAAGTTATTTTGACTGATTTGCAACAAGTGTGCTGCTAGGGAAGTGCTGAAAGAAGATGTATGCGATGCTTCCAGGGTGGCTCTTAGTATGTTTTAAGTGCTTCCTGACTAGTTTTGAAATGTTTCCAAGATTGTTCGAAAATGTTTTCTAGAATGCTTCGATTGAGTTCCTAGAAAATTTAGGTTCAGCATTTCATCAGTAGACAATGCCGATTTGTTTCTAGAAAACCACTAAATATTTGGATCAGGTTTCAATCGAAACTGAGTACGAATGTAGCTGTTAAATCTTAAGTAATGCTGGAGTAAATTACTTAAGCTAACTCAGAACTCAAAGGATACCATTTGGGAAAAGCGGTTCTGTTTAATATCACACAGAAAAAAATAATGAATTATAACAGGCGTGAAACATTTCCCCTCGTTTAATTTAAAGCCAAAAGAGGTGTGAATAACGAAACTGTTTGCAATCTTTCTTGTGCCATCCAACAATGTTTGCAATCTTTTATGCAACAAACTAGATTCAGGCGTTATCTGGCATAAACTTACATGAAATATCCCATTAATTTCTGTAAAATCTAGCATTCCCTATATGTGCATTAGATAACGCAGAAAATTAAATGTTTCTTTCTATCAGTATTCAAGAAGTAAGTCTAATCGGAGCTCCGAGCTGTACTGTATTTTCCTATTTTAATTAAGCTACCCACTTTCGCACCGGTCTTTGATAAAAATGTAATAAAATAGGAATCAACTTTATTCTTGCACCAGTCTACTTTGTTTTGCCCTTTCGTTATATTTTTGTTTTGTTTTAATTCCTCAATATGTTTTTAGACACGAGCCTGCAAAAAAATAATGAGAAAACAAATATTTTTTGAATCCTAGAGGGTTTGAGCTGTTCAGTGGAATACTTGTAACTATCGAATTAGAAGAAAAATTAGCAACTCCCATCTAATTCAACTACCTTGCTTATCTTCGACAGATACGCGTATTTCGTCTACAATGTAGATTCTTCCAGTGTCTCGTTATTAGTACGAGACACCGAAGAAGTCTGCAAATTGTAGACGAAATACGCGTATCTGTCGAAGATAAGCAAAGGTAGTTGAATTGAATGGAGATTACTAATTTTTCTTCTAATTCATAGTTAAATATTTTTTGGACAATTCCAATGTGTTTGTGGAATACTTGAGCTCAAGTGGCGATGAATGGTGTTCACGCAGCAGTTAATACCCCGTGCACATACAGCGGTGACTTTGCCACTATGGAGCAAACCCCAGGATCCGATAGCAGTGCATCAGAAGAAATTGACATTGTTCTTTGGCAGCATGCAGCATTAACGCTTTCTTCAAGTTGTCCTCCAGAGAAGCACCGCTTTGCTGGTGGGAACTTATCTGCGAAACGCATCCGGCAAACTTGCTGACCGATTTTCTGATCGAATGCCATCTTCCTTTGATGCCAGTTGCGGCGCGCTATTTCAGGAGAGCTGAACTGTTCTCTGCACAAATTTCCATGAACTTCTTGTAGATTCTTCCATATAGATATTCGGCTTTCTGGTTTGTCCTAATGATTGGATCTTGGGACATATCCAGCCATGCCCCGCAAAGCGCTTCGTCCTCTGGATGCGTCCAATTTCTTCCACGGGGTGTTGATGCACTCCTTTTTTCACAACTTCTTACAATAAACGTAAAATTGGCAAAAACACTTACAAAACAAATCTTAAACACTCGAAGTCTCCCAACTTGTTTCAGATTATTGTTTAGATTATTATTCTTCGGTCGGCTCGCCTGGGTTGTCAAATTTACGAACCGGCTGCTCACCGAGTGAGCAAATTGTCATTTTCCAACCCAGTTACCAACTACCGGTGCGGTGTCGAGTTGTCAAACAGGGTAACAATTTACCGATAATACCGTATTGGTGTGGTTGGCTCAGGGACCAGACGGAGAGCCGTTGTCCTGTAGCCAACATCTCTAACATCCAAATGTCAAAAGATTCATTGTTTGTAAACAATACTGGGGTTCGTACCCGTAGTAACAAACGTCAGACGGGCCTTATTCAAATAAGGCCCGCGATATGATGCATACTGTCAAACGCAACTAAATGGGATAGGGTTGCCAGGCCCCTGGGTTGGTTGAAGGCGATACAACATGAAAGCGTTTTTAATAATCGAAAATGACTGTATGAAAATATTCAATAATGAATGAATTTAATCCTGCTAGCAATACCCGGACTTAAACACTGGCCAGACTGAGCAGTTATTACATGTTATAGGCCTATCTTGATGACAATTATGTTGTTGTTGAAATTGTTTCACAACTCTGTAGTCTGAACAAGGCATAAGCCATTTGAAGGTACAAAAATACATCATTATTAAAAGCATAATCATCATGAGAATTCATAAGTCGATCTTTTGGTCGAAATCGAATTCTGACCGAAATAATTTAAATAAATTCACTGTTTTCCGACTCATAGAAGGGTACTGAACATTATTTCGATTTTAAACTGCTTTTCAAATATTGAGAAATGATAAGGACAGTGTACACTGTAAGTTACTTTAGTTAGTTTACTTTCCATTGTCATGAAACCGCATTGAAAAATGGTATACGTTTAAACTAAAAGTAGACCTCTGGTGAAGTTGCTCTAACTGTTGATTCGTTGTAGACTGAGAAGTAGAAACTTTTTTGATTGTATTTAATCTTCAATATATGTAGAAATCGACATTGTGATAAACAGAAGTAAATTTTAGATGCAAAGCAAAACTTTGAGAACATTTGCGATAAAGTGGTACTAACACTGATATAGCACAGACAAACAGACATACACTCATAAGTAAAACACCGAACACTCATAATGTCGGTCAGTTTTAATGTTTGTTTGTTGGTATAGCTGCCATTCGCGACGCGCATAGTGTTTCGTCTTGTGTTTGACACTACTACCATTTTTTCATCAAACTGTGCGTAATAGATGGCGATAGTGTTTTCACAATGATGTTTTACTCTGTCTATGGCTGTTTGTCTGTTAATATATATAGTAAGCATGCGAAACTCAAACCTCGACTCAAACATACGATAAATTTACATAAGGAGAATGGTTTGGTGAAACGGCGAAACGTCAAAATTGAAACAACTGGTGAACTGACAGCCCAGCAGTTCTACACGCTCAAACCAGTCGCTCTTTCATTTGTATTACTGTCCCTTTTTTCCTCACGGAAAAATTACTCAATTTTCGTAAAAATTTGAACAACTTAATTTATGAGTTGTTCTAATTTTTACGGAAATTGGGTAAATTTTTCGTGAGAAAGAAAGGGACAGTAATACAAATGAAAGAGAGGTTGTTTGAGCGTGTAATCGAGAAAGCGAATTGTCAAAACCTAGATGCTTTTTCAATAGGGCGAATCTAACAATGAGATACTTTTTTCTGTCTCGTTTACTTTCATTTATTACAGCCCTATTATGAAGATTAGGCATTCTTGAGTACAGATCGAAGCACAGCAGATCTGGCTAACAAACTATACAAATAATAGAATAAAAAACGTAAAGGTGTTGGAGTATGAATGAAAGAGAGTCTCTCAATGTTAGATTCGCCCTAATGAAAAAAGTCTCTAGAAATAAGGAAGCTTCGCCACTTCGGTAATCCTAGAATTTTTGGTTTGTTTTTATGTTGCATTAACAGTCTTTCAGGCAATTGGTTAAAATGGGTTATTGTTAAAACAAATCATTACTTTTTGGCTGCCCAGGGGTTATTACAAAGCAAGAAAATAGCACACCAGTAGTATCATTATTACCCTAAATACCTTGTACAACGCTCCAAAATCACCAGTGGGTGATCTGATTCAATCCTCTCCTTGTGTTTAGTGTATAGAAACGCTTGAATTAGATGTGCTTGTTCAGTGATTGAGTAGTTAATTTCTTGTTCGAGTGTTGGGTGTCAATATGACAGTTATTTGG
Organism: Aedes japonicus; assembly: GCA_034211315.2. Taxonomy (NCBI): domain Eukaryota; kingdom Metazoa; phylum Arthropoda; class Insecta; order Diptera; family Culicidae; genus Aedes; species Aedes japonicus. Next base: position 180,132 of record JASCZW010004620.1, on the reverse strand, counting down.
TTTTACATATTTGAGATACCGAAGGGTTAAAGTTTGAGAAAAGGCATCAATATCCCTTGTTAATACGACGTCTCTTTCGTTTCGTGTCACTTTCAAAAGCTGTTAGTATTACTGCGGTTTGTTGGATGTGTTTATGTTACTGCTGCTGTTGCTGCTATCGTTGCTACTGTGAATGGTGGAGGTGCTATTCTTATCGTTTGCAAACCTAACGTGATCTAGTTCGATATCGGAACAGTTGTCCGAGTAGGACAGTGCCGAATCCATTGAGGTTATGGTATTATTTACTTTTTTATCACTAAAGGTGTCACCCTTCGGCAGTAGGGGCTCCTCCGGAGATGAGTTGTTGTTTTCTGCTTCTGAAATGTTGGTAAGAAAGACGTAATTTGTATTATGAATGCGTAGCTTTTAAAATTGCAGGATGCGCTTCATATCCTATTTGATCACAGTGAAGTCGGTGTATGTCCAATTACAATTTTGTCAAACTTACCTGAATGAAAAGTAGTTTATGCAATGTTCTATGAACAATGTCGAATGTTAAGGAGTCCTAAGAAGTCATTTACTTCTGACTATTCTAAATTTCAAAAATTGATGAAAGTGCAAATCTTTATGTCATGACAGTTTTGCGTTCGTCAGTCACGTTATGTTCGTCTTCGGATGGCAAATTATCTCAGTCCTCAAATTCCGTTCGGTCAATAAATAGTCTCATGTTTATTATCATCCAAGGTTAAAAAAAACACCCCAATCTAGCCAATGTAAAACGTAACCTTCGGATGGGGCTTACCTTTCTTCGCCTTTTCTGCTGCCTCCTCTTCCTGTTTCTGCTTCACCGATTCCGGCGTGAGTGTTCCGCTGTTTACGTTCTCGATCGCTTGCCGCAACTGCAATATGGAATCCATATGATTATTTTAGCCGTCACAAATTACCCAGAAGATCTTACCTCCTTCAGTGCCACCACTCCGACCAACTTTCCAACGTTCGTCACATACGCATGATTGATGCCGACCATCGAGAAGAGCGAGTGAACCTTCAGAATGGACGTACGTTCCACCAGCTGGAATGGCGCAGGGTCAATGTGTAGATTTTCCACGTCAATAGGCTTGCCCATTTCCTCCAATTCCCATGTTTTTTGGTCTTCTGCCGACATGTCGATGACGCGTTCCCTCGGCAGTTGAACCTTCTTGGAAATGCCGGGCGTGAGTGGTATCTCGGTTCCGGTAATACTTGGTGTACCGATGGAACCAACCTCCGGATCGGGGGTAACATCCTGCAAGGTGGCTGACTTGCGGAAGATGATATCGAACGCAGACCGAATGCGATTTTCAGTACCTCCGGTGATAGTCGTATACGGCGTGTGTGTGGGACTGTGTGGTGAAAGTGGAGTGAAGCCTTTCAGTGTGAATGAGTTTGTCTTCTTGAGGATGGATTTTTTCGGCTGCGTTCCGAACACGGGACTGAATCCAGAAGATGTTTCCTTCTTTGCCTGAGGGGGCAGCATTTCATTGTTGGCTCGTTCACGGAGCTTGAGAATGTCCGGCGCAGGGCTTACCTCGAACCTCGATGGACGACGAGTTTTCTGGAGTTCTTCAGCTTCCCGTCTGAGTCGTTCCTGTTCCTCGCGAGCCTTCTCTTCGGCTTCTTTCATCCACTTGGCAGCTACTTCCAAACGTTTCTCACGACCAATATGTCTATCGATCATTTTGATCAACTCGTATCGTTGGACGCTACCAAGTAGAACAGGACTTTCAGGACTATCTACAATGGGTAAGCTCCGCAAACCTTTGTTTGCTTTCAGAATGTCCTTCAGTTTTTGGTAAGAGATTCCTTTCCAAATATAACGGACATCGCGAACCATGAAGTCCTCCACGTAGATATTGTACATACCCGACCCACTAGGCAACAGATCCGGCAGATAGGGTAGCTTTTTAATCAGAATAATGCTATCGTACATGGACGGTTGGAGCAGTGCGGCCACTGCGTTGGAAACCAGCGAAGCAATCATCACCGGGACGATGTGAGTTATTTGACCGGTCATCTCGAATACAATCACCCCCACTGACACTGTATGCGTGACGGCCCCGGAAAAGGCCGCTGCCCCGACGACGGAGTATCCTCCAGGGATTATAGGAGAAAGCTTGCCACCGTAACGAACTCCGTACGGGAACCACAGATGCATTGCTTCACCGATGAGCCGTCCAAAGGCAGCACCAATTTTGAACACAGGAATAAAAATACCAGACGGAACCGGAATGGTCGAAGCAACGATGGACAAGAAGAACTGAACAAGAAAATAAAGTTAACGTTGCAGGCTTTCAGAAGTTTACATGGCAGATAGAACTCACCGTAAATAACAGATAAACGATGAGATTAACGAAGACATCGGTGTAGGCCGTACGCCAGTTGGACACGATGGCAGCCTGCTCGACGGTGAGCTCGTGCTTGCTCCAGGTGAAGTTGGAGAAGAGCTGATGGACCTGCTCGTGGGTGCTCAATTCGCCGGCAATGAACTGACCGAAGCCCAGGGGGAATGAAAGGGTGGCCACTATCAGTGACACGATACCGGGGTACAGGAAACGGCTGGAAATATCAGACAGAATGTGAGTTTTCTATAGAAATTGGTACAATTATGAAGATGCTAGACTTACTTCTTTTGTAGAAATTTGTTCATTCTCTTGCTCGACCGCATAAATAGTACGTACTTCCTGTGTACCCACACGTACAGGGCGCCGCCAAGACCACTGACGAGTCTGTTGCGAAACAAAAAAAGGAAATGTATCAAAGCGTTGTCAAAGGAAAGGAGAAATGTGGGATTAATTGAAAGTGACCAGGCGTCCCGGATCTTGCGGGACAGTCCCGGATTTGACCGATCTGCATTACCAAATGTATTGAAAAATGCCCGCATTCTAAATATGGTTTCCATTTTTTTATCAGTGCACACGTTTGTTATTCTTGTTTCTGACAGATGGAGCGCCCATCGACATAATTGCATTTCTAAAGGGGTTAAATCTTTATATTCCTGAAAGGCTTTCAAAATGACGTTTTGTGCCGGGTGCTGACGGTTTCATATGGCGGAAAAAATCGATAAAGCGAGTGAAAAGAATTTTGGTGTCGGTGACGATTGTTTACTTATTTCCATTCCGCCGACAAGTTTTCTGTTCCAGTATAGCTTTTTATTGCAAATTTAAGGAACAGTCGCACCAGAAAGTTCGGAAGTGAGAATAGAAAATCAATGCGTATCAACTGGTTTGATGATGATTTAATCTAGGAAACCATGTCAAAGAAGAGGATGTGCCTGTTTACGGATGAGCTGAAAGCTGAATTTCCCTTCATCAAAAAATCCAACAGCCGTTATTGCGGACTTCCAAACAGTGATTTTTCGATTGCTTATGGAGGAAAAAACAACATCACTCGATATATTGCTTCTGAGAAGCTTAAGAAAGTATTGACGGCATCTTCTTCATCTTCGAGGGTGAGTTCCTTTTTTCGAAAGGCGACATTTGGTTATAAAGAAAAGGAGCTTGCTATTGCTGAGGCCGTTTACGTGTAGCACACAATTGCACATAACCAAACCATCCGATCGTTGGATTGCACTTCCAAACTCATCCGGACGATATTCGAGCCAAAATGTTCATGTGCTCGCACCAAAGCTGAAGCCATAGTAAAACACCTGAAATCTTCACACAGCTTTGCACACCGTCCATTGTTACTGTGGTCACTCTTGCGAGCTTCCAGGGGAAGCCGGAAGCCGTTCTCGTCCACGATTTTCCATAGCTCTATGCGGTCGATACTGTCGTACGCCACCTTAAAATCGATGAACAGGTGGTAGGTAGGCACCAGAAATTCAAGTATTCTTTGGGAGATATGCCGTACGGTAAAGTTCTGATCCGTTGTCGAGCGGTCGTTGACGAAGCCGGCTTGATGACTTCCAACAAACTGCTTTGTTATAGGTGATAGACGACGGAAGCTGATCTGGGCTAGCACTCGGCATTCAGAATGGTGATCGTTCGGAAGTTCTCACACTCAAACTTGTCGCCTTTCTTGAAGATGAGGCAGTGTCGAGGAGGTTTGGCCAGCTATCAATCTAGGTAATCGCACACTATTTCTTTGCGCCTGATCGAGTTTGGGATTATGACCTCATTGATACTCACTGGTGGTCTGTTTACTCAGTTATAGAGAGTGCGACTTCAGTTGATGAGATAATTGTTTTCGGCGACTTCAAGCAAATGGCGTATCGTGGAGGCCATTCCACAGTGGATTTCTGTTTGTTTCCAGACCCTGACGATTCTACATTTCATGCTCGTGATATTGATCTTCTAGACAACTATAGCGCAGCAACGCATTCTCAAATAAACTATGTGATAATCGAAAATAACCGCAGTGTGGATATTAATTAATCCAGTTACGCACCACCCTCCTCTGATTGTCACTGTTGAAGACCAACTCGTTCGTGATTGTGACAACTTTCCTGCTGCGTTTTCTTACGACTTCCGCAAAACTGACCACCGCAGCATTATGGGGCCAATTATAGAAGTTGAGTTGAGCGACTTTGCTATTACAAATGTTGAGATCGGAGAAATTTTGTCGAGTAGGATGACTCAATTTACCGCTGGAAAACTAGTGACTGATCTGTCACATTTTGCCGAGTAAGAGCTTGGTTTGATACGAGTTTTTCATCGGTTAGTGGTAATTGATTGAACAAGAACTCAGATTTTCTGCTATAGTACATCTAAGTGCAATACATTTGCACTTGGGATTTGGATATTTGCCTTCAGGTTAAGTTGTGTATAGAAATTGTCCTAGATCTAGAAGTGTAGAAATAAACTACCCGGAATTAAGGACACATCCTAAAAATTTTAAAATGAGGCTTCTCAGAGCTTCAGAAAGATTTTTTCTAGAAGTTCAGGAAGAGATTTCTTTGAAAAGAAAAGAAGACTGATTAGAAAAGAAGAAAATAAATACGTCAGGCTGAAACTTCTCAGGAGTATAGCAAGCACTTCTTAGTTGTTCAGGCAGGATTATCCCAGAAAATTCAGGACCAAACATCCCCGAATTTCAAGATCAACATCCCAGAAAATTTAAAAGACGACTTCTCAGAGCTTCAGAAGGTTACCTTCCAGATGTTCAGGAGAGAACTTTCCCGAACAACAGAAGAGAACTTCTCAGAGTTTTGGGAAGAAGTTTGGGGAAGAGGACTTCTTAGAAGTTTGGAACTTTCCAGAGGTTCTCGAACTTTTCCAAGAAATTCAAGATACCATTCCAGAAGGTAAAGAAAAAACTTCCTACGTACAATTTCTCAAAAACTCAGGAACAAACTTCCACAAAGCTCAAGACGGTACATCCTAGATGTTCAGTAGAGAACTTCTCTGAAGTTCAGGGATGGATTTCCCAGAATTTCAGGTAGAAATTTCTCAAAAGTTTGATTGTAACTTCCCAGAAGTGCTAGAGCGCTTTCCGAAAGTACGAAAGAGATCATGTAAGAATTTCAGAAGAGGGGTTTAAAAAAAAAACTTCTTCAAAGAACAGAAATAAACTTTCCAGAAGCATAGAAGGTACATCCTAGTAGTTTGAGCAAGAATTACTCAGAAATTCCGGAATAAACTTTCCCAAAATTCAGAATAAAATTTCCAAAAAGTTCAAGACTCATCAGAAGTTCAGGAAGAAACTTCCAAGAAATTTAAGAGAACTTTCCTAGAAATTCTGGAAAAGACTCAAAGTTTCGAAAAAAAAATCCTCGTAGTTCAGCATGGAACTCATTAGCGGATTAGAAAGAATAACCTCAGGAAATAACTTTTCCGAAAAACAGGATGAAACTCACAGATAAAAAGAAGCATTGGGTTTTCTGCGTTATCTAATGCACATAAAGGGAATGCTAGATTTGGAAGAAAATAATGGGATATTTCATTTAAATTTAGGCCAGATAACGCCTGAATCTAGCCTCTTGTATGAAAGAATGCAAAAAATGTTGTATGGCGCATGCAAGATTGCAAACAATTTCGTTGTTAACGCCTCCTTTGACTTTAAACGAGGGTAAATTTTAAGCGCTTGTTAATTTTTTTCTTTTCTGTGCATACAAGAGAGGCACTACCTATAAGCACAAGTTCAAGAAGAAATTTCTTAAATATTTCAGGAAAGAACTTCTCTGAAGTTCAGGAGAGGACTACCCAGAAGCTCCGAAGGAAACTTCCCAAAAGTTTAGTTGGAGCTGCACATAAGTGCTGGAGAACTTTCCTGAAGGAATTCCCGGAAGTTCAGGTAGATACTTTTCCGAAAAAAAAGTCGGTACCGTGTTCGAAAAAAATTTCTTTTTCTATCCCAAACCCATGTTAAATTCCGTTAACTGAAACGGAAAAGTAAAGAATCGAAAAGAAATTTCTGCAGCAGTATCCACCAGAAAAGGACGAAAAATAAAATTGAAATTTGTAAGGTTTCCACGCAAACTAATGGTAGCTGTCACTTTTACATTCGGAAAAATGTTGCGCTCGATTCTTCCGTAAGTGAAGTTCACATTTCGTTCCATGCAGACCAATTGTCAAAATTACGATTGGTAATATTGAACAAAATTCCGTAGCCTCTTTATTTTTTAGGTCGATACTGGCCTAAACAGGAAAAAACTTTGCAAAAGCATAAGAGGTACATCCTAGTAGTTCAAGCAGGAATTTCTCAGCAATTCAGGAACAAACTTCCCCGAAGTTCAGGAGAAAACTTCATTGACGTTCAGAAGAGGAATTCTCAGAAGTTCTGGAAGAAACTATTAGGAAATTTAAAGAGAATTTTCAAGATATTCTAAAGAATTCTTTCCCAATGTTTTGGATTACGCTTCTTCGCCGTTCACGACCTATCAGAAGCTTATGAAGTAACTAAGTTCAGGGAAAAAAACTTGTACAATCGAAATTTTCTAGGAAATCAGGATTGACTGCCAAGACGTTCACCTGCCTAAAGGTCAGAAGAAAACTTCCCAAAATTTGAACTAAAGACAGAAAATCAGGTGATAGCTTCTCTGAAATTCAAGTGATAATCTCTGCCGCACCAAAGAGGCAGTCCTTCCAAAATTATTCATAAAGAAGATTCGAAGTAAATTGGGACGCATTTAAGTGATCACAACTCAAAAATTAAACAACATACACGGTTGATCAAAACGTCAAACAAAAGGGTATTTATTCAGCAGACGATATATAACAAGTTATTACATTTCACCGTTTCGAACGAACTGCCGCACTTTACTTGTGATCGATGCCATCATGATCTGCACAGTCGCTGGTGACACTCTACCAGCGAACTTATTCCACTTCAAACGCTTGACGATTGCCCAATATTCTTCAATCGTTCTGAACTCAGGGTAATCCGGAGGATTAATCTCTTTGACGATGAAATTAACATTGTTTGCAGCATACCATTCTAGTGCCTCCTTAGAGTAGTGGCAGCTGGCTAGATCCGGCCAAAAACTAACGTTGGTTTTGTGTTGCCGAATGAAGGGTATAATCCGCTTTTCCAGACACTCTTCAATGTAAACCTTCGACATCATTGTGGGAAATGTGGTGAAAACCTTGGTTTTAAGGCCACAACATGCTGATTCCTTTCCAAATCATTAGTTTCCGAGCAGACTTATCAGCAAAAACAAATTTGTTCCTGGAAAGTACATTCCTACGACTAGTTGACAGGTAAAATTTTCGACCGGGGATCTGTTTATAATCCATTTTGACATATGTTTTGTCATCATTTAAACACAGCCATCAAATTTCGTCAAAACTCGTTCGTACAGTAATCGTGCTCGCTATTTGGCCGAATTTTGTTTCAGGAAGCGATTCGGATATTTACTGTAACAAAATGAATATCCTTCTCTTGAAAGGATGTAACTTTGAGATGCGTAGATCAATCGAGAAAACTTTTCACCAATTTGTTCTTCAATAAAACATCTACAAATGCCTGTCAAAAGTTTTTTGTTTCAACCAGCACGGTCGGTGTATTAAACTGTGCGTCCAGATTTACTTTGAATCCAATTATTTCATAAGCTGTCTATAGATGTTATTTAGAAATACACTGAGCATTGAAAAATTGAAATCGACTTAGAATATGTTATTAGCGAGGAGTACTAAATATATTCGATGTATTATTAATCCAAAGGTGAGGTTTGCTTAAGTGTAATCAGGTTTATACATTTATTATGTTTTATGTCACAAACTCACCCAATTAGCGCAAACACGAACAGCTCCTGCGGATCGAACGGAAAATCGGCAGTGAAGTTGGTGGCAAACAGTGCCGTCACGGTGTCTGCCTTCTGGAACCACACGGCCAGCAACCGGAACACGGTCGCGCCGCATACGGCGGCGAAGAAACCTCGCCAGTAGTTTCGCACGGCAAAGTAGGTCGTGGTGACCTCAATACTGAAAAGGACCCCACCGATCGGTGCGGCGAAACAGGCTCCCACACCGACGGCACAGGCCGCCGCCAGCATTTCCGTGTTGCGGGATTCATTCTCGTAGATCGATTGGAATGACGTGATGATTTTACTTAACAACTGCGATACTATACTAGCTATATGTACAAAGGGGCCTTCCTTGCCGAGGGGCATCCCGGAGCCCAGGGTCGCCGTCAGGCCTATCACTTTGGCGACCAGCGTCTTGAAGGTGAGATACTCTTTCAAGGCCACACCTCGGAGAATTGTTTTCATCTCCGGAATTCCGGATCCTATACTCTGAGGTGCCACCAGATGGACAAACCCGGCTGAGAACAGGATCAAGCATACGGGCAGGGACACCCAGGCAAGGTACTGCGCCACAGGATGATTGGTGAGATCTCGGTACAGCCATACTCGTGCTGGGGGAAGGATATGGTTAGATATGATCCGTACGGGGTTGTTAATCGCAATCTATAAACTCACAATTTGTGCACATCGAGATGCCTTTGTCCATCACGTAGGACAGCAATGCCATGATGATGCCCAGCATGGCCAAGAACACCCAGTCCTCGCCGAGCCGCGCGAACGTATTCCGCCAAAGCCATGAGGAAGCTTTGAAAAATTTGTTATCCCGCACTCCCAACAGTTCCTGAAACGATTTCCATCTATTTTTATATTTTTAAGTTTTTTTTACGGAGGATTTAATCGCAGACGGGAATGGTTTTTCGATTGTTCAATTTGGTTTTCATAAAATTGTTGGAAGTACGTTCAGTAGAAATAGTAGTTATAGTAGTAGTTGTGGTAGCGTGTAGACCGAAAGGATGTTGGTATTTGTGACGATTTATGTTTTCCACAAAACAAAGGAGAAGAAAAAAGAAAATATCATATTGATACCGATAGGTTAGCCGACTTAATTCAGGATGGGATGACTACTATACTATTTGAAGGGAGGGTTTCGAGTGGCTGAATGTAGTAAAATATCGAGACGACAACAATTACCTTGTTTCTTGCTTTATCGTCTTTTTTTCTTCTTCGTTCAAGAAGCCTGAGTCTTCGCGCTTCATCTTTGGCGTATTCTCCTAGGTCTTTGGTATAGCGGCCATACATCTGTGGGTAACAGAATGAATTCCAATTAATAATTAATCGACAAGTGTGTTTCAGTTGCATGCAAATAAAATTACAATCCATAATAGAGGTTAGCCATTCCGAAAGAAGTAGTGAGTGACAGACAAATCATGCAATAGATCGAATAAAATGTAGTTTTACCTAAACATTGAGTCGTCGAGAACAAACCAATCATCCACGCAGAATTCCATCGCTCCTGGTAGCACTGGCGGTAGCCAGAAAGCACCGACGAGACACGCGATTGCCGTTGATCGACGACGATGATCGTTAGCGCAAATTACAAACAACGTCATCACGTGCGCTCTGTCAATTATTATTATTTTTAGTCCCAGACAATTACCGTCACCGCAAGTAAATAGAACAATAATACTTTCAGCAAATCTACCAACAATACCTGTACGGGAAAAATACACTAAGATGTCGATGTCTCAATTTAGAAGATTATTCGCGTATCGTTTTGTAGATGCGAAATGTAGGATAGTACAACTGCAATGGCTTGAGGTGAGGGGCACGTTCCGGTTGCTCAACAGATTGGTTGGCATCCTTCCACCACCTTCCCTTCTCTTGATACAGATGAGAATTTATAATTAGTCATCGAAATATACAACCGGGCTTTGGCCTATACGGTTGTACTTAATGATGGATGATTTCTTTACAGTACAAAGTCACGATCTATGCGAAAGTTCCCTCCAAATTGAAGTTGATCCACGACGGTAATCCAATCAAAAATCGAAGTAAGCTCTTGTCACGTGCTGAATTGGAAAAGATTGCGTAACGTCATGGAAACGAGCGGTAGCTCGCGTGTTACTCTTTTTTGCGGCTCTAATTTGGAATTCGCACGACTGGCAAAGTGAGTTGTGCCGATTGCAAGTGACACCGTGACCAGTGCGAAAACGATGCACAGATGGATCCATATCTGTTTTCCTCAAAACATAGCCCGAGAGCGAGGAAATTGTTGCGGGAAAATATCGGCATTAGAAAACAAGGAAAGGTTCACGCATCGGAAACCGCTGATTTTCTCGCCGAACACGAGTGGTATGTAAATGTTTATGCGTACTTCTTTGGATCCATCGGTATTCGTCTCTTCAGATACACTAGTGGAAATATATATAACACCACCATCATTATTGATGCCAGCTTTTCTTTGAGTGCAGTTATCCCTTCAATAGTGTTATTGTTATATGCGCACTAATACATGCTATCAAACAATGTGAACATTTTGCGCTTGATTTGTATATGTGAGCAGAGGAGTCATGCTTTGTTCATATACGAAGGTGGAAATAACGAAACGCACACTATATTAAATCTGTTGTTCAACGGACTTATCTTACGACTGCAGTTTTTTCATTGGCAATAACGTTAGGTGAAGCCTATTTCTGGTAGAATAAAACGATGCAAATATTTGTGCATGCTATTATACAAATTATTTTCTAAATTTTCAAGGACCATTGCCTAAAGGAACAAGATTTTGACGGACGAGGGCGTGAGTAAAATCGACATATTGAAGGAGGAAGAGAGATTATTCTCTGCGCGCGAAATTGCTCACGCAAGAATAGGAAAGGAGTAGAGATGCCGTCACAAACTATATTCGATTGGGTTCTAAATACGCCACACCAAAAAAAGCGACCGGGCCGTCCTTCCATATCTGACAGATAGAGATAAACGCCGAATGATACATCTCGCTGTTAATTCAAGCTTTGCTTCTGCAAAAATTAAGGCGAATATGAATATTTCTGGTTACTAGCACGTCGTATTCCGTCAAGTTCTAAGCTCCGAAGAAAATCTTTCGTATGGGAAAACCGTTCCTGTACCGCGACTTCTTCCACGTCGTAAAAATGCACGGTTGAGGTTTGCCGAAAAGCATCGATTCTGGGATGATGAGTGGTCCACAGTGGTTTTCAGTGATGAAAAAAAAAATCAATTTGGATGGACCTGATGGTTCTGGTAATTGTTGGCAAGATAAGAGGAAGAAAAAGCTTACAAGAGAATCTCGCAACTTCGGAGGAGGGACCGTAATGGTTTGGGCAGGTATTAGCCAAGCTGCAAAAACACCGATATGCTTCATTTCCACGAAGCTGAATTCGGAAATGTATTGCGAATTGTTGGAAGAGGTGTTGATTCCTTTCACAGAAGAGTTCATGGACGAAAATGTAATTTTCCAGCAAGACAACGCCTCTTTTCACGCAGCCAAAAATACCAAAAAATTTCTGAAGGCTCATAACATTCCTGTAATGGACTGGCCGGCTTGTAGTCCGGACCTGAACCCAATAGAAAAATGCTTGAGGAATTTTGTCTCAAGCAGTATTTGCACAGGGCAGGACATATGAAAATGCAAAACAACTGAGGAAAGCTATCATCGATGAATGAGCTAAAATTACTCCGAACATCTTAAAATCTCTCATTACCTCGATGCCCAGGCGGCTGGAAGAAGTAATCATGAAGAAAGGATGAAGCAACGCACTACTGACTACCTCTAATAATGTATTCCTTCAGCAATATATTAAATAAACAAGTTTTTATACGAAGTGGTGTTATATTTATTTCCACCTTAAAATATTAAATGAAGCATAACATTTGAATAAAACGTAATATTCATTTCATCCTCTGACCCCATATTGTAACACTTAATACTATGTTTCTAAAAACTCAATCACTGATCATCCTTGTTTGAACACTTTTCGAAAAATTGCAAATAACATGGTGGTGTTATAATTATTTCCGATAGTGTATGATGAGATTGTGAGAGGACATTGCATAGTTCGTAGCCGGTTTACGCTACGCAAGCTTGAGATAATAACTGGGTGAGATCCAATCATTATTTCGGACCTGAGCAGCCTCCCATCGGGGACTTTCTGACATTGGAAATTTTCAGACTTCAAAGTGGAAAGATAGTATTCTTCCCCTTCTATATTGAAAGAGAGTTTACAAGACTGAGTCATTCTCAAATTGTGTATGGCATTCTTTGATTAAACATTATCTCGATTCGCCTACCACAATTATATGCTATATGTTGATATATTGTTCAAAAGTCAAAATAGGGGGCCTCGATCTCAGCCGTACATAAAACAAACTATTTGATGTTTTGTAGATATTAAGGCTATGTGTGGCATTTTACATATTTCAAAAGTCTTGTCGTTGGGTATAAATACGGCTGAGTACACGATAACAATCCGTACCCAAATTCGTCAACCACGAGTCATGAATTTTGGAACAGGCCATTTTTTGCTTTACGAATATACACCACCATTTGAAGTGGTTTTCAGCCTGACGCTGATTCGTTACGCCAGGGAGACGACCTAAACCTCGAACCCGTCATCACATGGTTCGGGACCAACGGTTTTACTTCCTTTCCAAAGGGAGACGTGATCAGAAATTGTTTCGTTTAAGAAAATCCCAACGGTGCTAATTGAAATTCATACTAGACCCACTAGGGTGAGGAAACCACCCTTATCACTGCACCAGCGGCACCGTCCACGGGCAATTTTTTAACCAAAGCAAAATAAATGAAATGACAGCACACATTGTCGTGATCTATACTCATGCTTATCTCTTTCGAGTCTCAATTTTTCCAAGCTTCATTATACAAGTAATTTGGTGTATTGTGATTGATTTTGTGCTCAATAAGATAGAAATGATTGATAAAAGTAAGAAATATTTTTTAAGATGTTCTAGGTTGTCCAAACTGCCCTGAAGTTCAGAACTTATGATCTATAGTTGTAACAGTAGCTTTATCCGCTATACAAAGTTACGGTATGTGTTCAATCATATTCAATGAATGATCTTCCTGGGATATTCTATGTTATCCAAATTGTTCTGGAAGTCAGCGCTTAATAACAGTAGCGTTATCAACTATACAAAGTAACAATATAAATTAAATCATGATCAATGAATGTCCTGGAAGACCAACAGACATTATGAGACATTATGTCACCTTCCATAGGTAATAAACCTACTGTTACGACTGTAGATCCTAACTTCTGAACTCAACTGCAGTTTTGGTGACCTAGAACATTCCAAGATATCTTATTATATCTGTTGACCTATCAGAAGACTTAATTTGGTCAAATACATATATATATACTATGTAAAATACAGAAAGCTATAGTTATAGCTGTAAATTTTAGGATTTGAACTCCCGTTTGGATAACCTAGAACATCCTAGAACATTATCTCTTAATGTCTGTTGTCCTTCCAAGATATTCAAAGAATATGTTTCAATATCGTAGCTTTCAATATCTTACATCGTAGTTTTGCATAGCCCAGAAAATTTTTGTTACAGCTGTAGCCTACAGTCTGTAGGTCTTATGTTCTAATTCAAAGATACTTTGGATGATATAGAACATTTCATTTAACTTTATAATGTTTGTTGTCCTTTAAAAATGTGGATTGAATATGTTTGACTATTTACTGTAACATTGTATTGCGTAAAAACTCCTGTTACAGCTTTAAATCTCAAGTTCTAAACGCCTTAATAGTTTGGATAACCTATACCGTTCCTAGATTGTCTTCTGATGTATTTTTACGTTCGAAAATATTTACTGAATATTCTTGAATACCTGACGTAACTTTGAGTAGCCCAAAAAGCTAATATTACTACCATAGATTTCAAGTTATAAACTTCAGGATAGTTTGGAATACATAGAGGATCACAAAGTTATCAAATATTGTTAAAAGGTTCATTCAATATGTTTGAATACATATCGCAACATTATATAGCCCTAAAAGCAAATGTTACAACTGTTAATTAAATCATTAAATCATTAAATCACTGTTAACATAGATTTCAAGTTATAAACTTCAGGATAGTTTGGAATACATAGAGGATCACAAAGTTATCAAATATTGTTAAAAGGTTCATTCAATATGTTTGAATACATATCGCAACATTATATAGCCCTAAAAGCAAATGTTACAACTGTAGATCTGAAGTTCTAAGCTCCAGTATATTTAGGATAACCTAGAACATCCCAGAAAGATACAAACATATTTAACGTTTATTAATGACAATTTAATAATACGTATGCGTATTCTCAAGCAACGCTTTACACTACCAATAAGGCATTTATATTTCCTTTCTGAACTTCCTCATATTCAGGATGTTCTTGGACGTCAATTATATGTTTTTTTTGATCAGATAGAAAAAACTGGCTTTACGGAAGTTGGCTGGAGCTTTGGTCATGCCCGATGAAAAAAAATGTTGGCATATTGTTGGTATAAAAAAATTCCTGGGGACGACTGGGATCTCCAAACGCTACATCTCCTTCAGCGTCCGCTTCTCGTAATATGACGAGGCCATATCCGGCCAGAACACGACATTTGTATTCGTCCTTCGGGTGGTTTTTCTTAATGAAGGCCGTGACTTCCGGTAAGCACTTCGTGTTGTACACTTCCCCGTTAACCGCAAGTCCCGGATAAAAGAAAAGTGGCTTTGACATCCCATTCTCACTGATTGTCCGCCACAAGAGGAACTTCATCGAGATCCTTCATCTTGGAGGAGGTTTAATAATCGGTACCCTGCCAGACATTGCCGTCGAGCATCAAGTACGTCTTACCGTCCATGATCACAACCACGGTGCTCGTTGCAGGGAAGACATCCTTGACGAGCACCTTCAGCCGCTGCTTTTGGGTCGCCAATTACGAGAGAGAAGGAAGCGAAAGTCGAGACCAGCCGTGTCGCAAGGGTCTGCACTTCCAATTCCTCATGACGATGCCCATGTTGGTCAAACGCTTTTTGACAGTCCTAGCCCAAGGCGCGAAAAGATTTCGCCTCCCTGCCTTCCGCTTTTTATTTCAGCGCTTTCTGCATCTTCCGGTCACGAAAATCCGTCGAACTGTGTTCTTAACTTTCTTCGGGAATGACAGGATCTTGTGTTTTTTGGTCGCTCCGCTAGCTCGGCTGCGGGGTAACCATTTAACGTTGTTGCTCCATTGCCGTTTAATAGCGTTGATTGACAGCAATGCATCCGCACTAAAGTAGTGCTCTACCTTGCATAAATTATTGGTCAAATTAATATTATAAATATTCAGTTTTGAATAAAGATTCTCCAAGGTACAACTGCATAACTTTCAGAAAGCAGGAACATAGTATCAATAAGATTAATTTCAATGATAATGTTGGTGAAACGACCTCAGTGTATATTGATTACACTTCACAAGTTTGATTGTTATATTTCTAATAGTTTTGAAAATGTAGTCGTAGGATTAAGAAGTACGTGAGAAAATCGTGTACACTCACTTCAACAACTGTCATTTTTCGATTCGAGCGATCCGAAAGATGTTGGGAATCGAATAGTCGGCAGTTTCTCATATTATAAAACGTTTCGAAGAACGTTTAATTGTCGAACATAAGCTAATGCGTGGTGTGGTAGATAGAGTTGGTATGGATCAATAATGATCAAAATATTCGATAGCATTACGTTTCGATAGATGCGCAGTTAATGCTAATACTTCATCTTATTTGAGTAAACATGTTTGATCGTAATCAAACTCATAATAAAGTGCATGCGCTGCAAGCGCCATACTATTGGTTGACCTAACCAGCAGTGTAAACAAGAATTTACACATGGTATATATAAAACATGCTTGCGCTCGTTGAGCCATTCTTGTAATGGATTTCGGAAACAGTGGACGAATCATAGATGGTAGCGGACGAATCAGTAGTTGTGGTAGCTGTAAACTCGGTCTGGTTACGACATGTCCTTGCACATTGCTCAATGCCAGACAATGAGAAAGCGGACTCGATCGCAAAGGTTGGCGTACATAGAGGAGATTTGTATGAAAGACAAATTTCTCTCGAAGAATTTTACCATTTAGTACGACAGAGTACTCTTCCGAGTTGGCAAACCGATTGGGATACCGGAGGATTACCAGCTAGTGGTTGCTGCCTTCAAACGTAACCTCAACTTTTCCGGTCGTCTAAAAAAAACGTTTAAACTCCGTTCAACAAATCAAGAAAATAAGTTCATTCTAGGTTCAGAAAGCATCAAACATGTTAAAAAACACACTGAATCATGGAAGAGCATGAGCTACCCGAGGTTCCTACTCCATTAATACCTAATTAGCTGTAATCACACAGAGCTCCAACCGATGATGTTTGAAATTAACATACATCCAAAATGTGTAAAAACTGATACACATTGTGGATTCATGATACAAAACCAAAGCCAGCGCGCTCGAATGCAGGCCAAATAATGAAGGGATATTGACGTGATAGTCGCTTTATTGGAGGCCGATCTGCATTGCCATCAGAAATGGGATGCTGAATAAATTGTTGGTTTGGTAAACGAAACACTGAATTAACGCGACGTCTAGTTAGCAAATTATACATAAGATCGATTTTTTATTTAGTCCAGTTTGTACCAATAGTACAAAAGCTGTTTTGAATCTATCTTAACTTACAGTAAGGATGCTGTTTTGGATACTCAGAAAGTGTCATGGTGGTTTTTCATTGGGAAAACAACGTTTTGTTTTATATTACTTGAGAGCCGCCTTGGACCGATTTAAACTCACTGTAAAGATGCTGTTGAGGTCACTCCCAAAGAGTGCTGGTGGCTTTTATAGAGTCGGTTTGAACTAATTTAAACAAACAGTGTTGAGCATGGTCATGAGCATATTAACTACCCGTGCTCTATTATTCCATCATTGAGGATAGTGAATCATTATCAACATCCTACTGTATCATTGACGTATGTAAAAGCGGACTTGAAGCAAATTCCAGGAAATGCAGGGTGCATTTCTAGGGGGGACCAGCAAGTAGCAGGTGATTTTTTCATGTGGCTAACAGAGTAAGCCTTTCGTAACAACTGCAACGGTAAAAGTAGACTTGACCATGAATGAGTACCTGAAGAAAGGACTGCTTCCGTTCCACAAAACACACAACCTATCGTATTTTGACCTGATCTAGCTTCTTGTCACAACTTCAAGAACGTTTTGAAATGGTTCAATACGCATGGAGTCAATGTCGTGCCAAAAGATTTAAACTGGTGTTAATCGCACTTCGTGAGCAATCTAAAGTTTTCGGGACAGAAAATGTTGAAATGAAACCATGGTTGCGATCAGAGTAGGAGTTGTCCAAAATCTTATGAGTAGAATAAAGAAGAAAGTTTGGGCATTTAGTAAAGAAAAACATTGAAAAAAGATACGTATACTTAACTTATATATTCTCTGAAAGTTTCAAGACTATCGGTTCATGGACTTATTTTTGACAAAAAGTTCTAAGTTAGAACGCTTACTATACAAATTATCCCAAGTAACAATTTTAGTTTTATTCCAGCCGTATAGCACTCCTCCCGGCTTTGTTGATGAAACTACATTCAAAACTGTTTTGTCCACAAACACCTCCTCTATGCTTCTTTAAAGCCGAAATGTCTACAAAGTGGCCCACTCTACAGACGGTTGTGAAAACAAATTAATAAAACCTTTACAAGACCATAAAGATTTTGAAAATGTTCAAGTGATAGATTTTATGACCACTTGAGAACTTTCATAAAACCGATTGGCTGCCATCAAAACCAGCATAGGGCCAACTGGCCACAGCTGTCAAACTTCTCGTCAACCATATCGTGTATGGTTTTTGTTGTTCTACTTTGTTCGATTTTCTGCTCTTCTGGTTCATTTAACAGTAAATAATATGTAAGAAAAAAGTTCTAGTGTTGCAGCTGAAAATAAATTGAAACAAATATATTTGATAAATTAATCATGAATTTCCTTAAAATTTATGGAATTCAATAAGGTTATCTAAAAGAATTCCAAAATCGGTATCTGATCTACAGTTCATTTGCATTGCATTTAAAATTTGGTATATCTATTTTTCCGCATTTCAATTTCATATTTTTCAATATGGTTATCGGAAGCCAAAAAGCCAATTTATCTTCGCAATGGCTACAATAAAACTTTGAGGTCATTGGCTTACTTTCCTCAGTGCCAATTTGCCGTTTAATGCATTTAATGGAGGCAAAATGGGTTTAAAATGCTTTTTCAACTGACCATAATAAGATAATTAGAATGAGTCCTAAAACGGCATTTCAAAACAGCGAGTTCATAGAGTCAAAATTTAACCTTCGATAGAAGAAAAAGGAACTTTAGAAGACAATGTTTTAAGATCGTTGTAAAGAAGCTGTGTAGGCCCTCATAAACCTGACTAAAATTTGAAACCTATTGGAACCTCTTAGTGCCACAATAAAACCAAATTGATTTCTAGTGGCTTTCATAAAACATCAATAAAACTTATCAAAGCTGGATGGTTTTAGCAATGTTGCTTGGGATAGTATTGGATGTAGTATACATTCAACTAGCTGTAACAACAATCCCTTTACAGCCTCGTTGATACTCTATCAAACTAAAATAAGCGATTCAATTTTCGTTCAACTTTCTCCCCATGATACCAAAATAATCATTTCGTATCGAGCGCAGAGCCGGACTAGGTGCGCCTTGTCTCTTCACGTCACTCGTTTGGAGTAGTTTTTTCTTCCAGCATGGTTTTTTTCTCGTGCAGGTAAATGCAGTGCAAGGTGAACTTGTGTTCTAAGAACAGATCGTCATTGCAACAAATAATCGGTCTCACCACAGCCACACCAGGACTCAGTATAATTGAATAGATCTTAAATCCCAGTGAGCAGCTATTGTTGTGAAATATTGCCTTGCGGTGTGGTGTCTCCCTCGTAGAGGGGAAAAACGAATTAAAAGTTAAAAAGGCTTGTAGCCCTAGTAAAGGTTTATACCAAATAGATAACAAGTTCTTCTATCAGATTGTCAGTTTTTGATCACTGAATGCGTTATCATTTAGGCTGAATAAACAGCCAAAACAACAAACGAGATAAAAAATAAAATTTCGGGGGATAAAGAGTGTCCACGATGAAATTGCCACACACAAAATTGATTCGCAAAATTGGAGTTTTCATCCGATTGCCATCAAATTTTCAGGGATTGAGAAATAACTATTAAACTTCATTTTACCATTTTACTCGTATTTTATTTACAGTCCATACGCAAATGCCCGCACCTTGGCCTTAACCCCGGCCTTAAGATTCTGCACAACCTGTGAATCAACCGTTTTTTGCATGTAAACCCATACTTTCTTCAGTTCCTCGACTGTCTTCACTACCTTAGGTCGTTTAAGAAGGTGCTGCTTCAGAATCGCCCGGTACTTCTCGATGGGGCGGAGCTCCGGAGTGTTGGGAGGGTTGAACATTTTCGGCACGAAATTGACCTTATTGTCCGCATACCACTTCAGCACGTCCTTGGAGTAGTGGCATGAGGCCAAATCCGGCCAGAAGATTGTTGGGACATTGTGGGCCTTTAGGAGAGGAAGCAGCCGCTTCTGGAGGCACTCTTTATTACACCTGTCCGTTCATCGTGTCCTGGGTCACGAAGGTGCACTCCGCTTCCCGCACGTGCAGATGGCTTGCCAAACCGGAGAATTTCTTCGCAAATTTGGACATCTTCTGAGTGCGGACATGCTCTGGAACGCTGAACTTATCCTTGGCCGTGAAAAACAGGTTGCCGGGAATCTGTTTGAAGTCGGCCTTCACATATGTTTCCGTCATCCATGATGCAGCATTCAACTTTCGTCAGCATGTTGAGGTACAACTTCCTGGCACGGGTTTTTGGCGGACTTGTTCTGCTTCTCGTCGCGATTAGGGCCTTTTGTACCTTGAACGTTCGAAGCCTAGCCTTAGTTTTGGCCTTCTGGACAAAAACTTCGGCTTAGGTGCAGCTTCTTAGCCACATCCCGAACGGAGGCGTTCGGATTTCGGTTGAAGGCCCCAACTACGCGGTTGTGATTTTTGGTGTTGTACGGAATACTTTTTCCTTCACTTCTGGGCTTCCGATGGGTGTTCAACCGTTCCTCGAACCGCTTAATAACTCGCGACACCGTGGAATTCACGATTCCCAACGTTTTAGCGATGGAACGATGCGAGAGATCCTTGTTCTCGTGATGAATGCGCAAGATTTTATCACGCACGAGCTGTTCTTTCGACTCCATTTCCGCGAGTTTTGATCACAGGACTTTACTTGCAGGATGTAAATAATGCACTATGAACTAAATCCACCCAAATTTTCATTAAATTCTACCCAACGGTTAAAAAGTTAGAGCAATTTCATAGTGTGGCAATTTCATCGTGGACACCCTTTACAAGAAAGCGGTGACTCCAAATCTCGACGATAAACAAAATAAGTCGGTCAAAGCACGATCGCAAAATTTGTACACGACGATGCTGACGAAATTTGATTGCGTGGTATACGACGATGAAACTTACGTCAAGGCAGACTTTAAACAGCTTCCTGGACAAGAAATTTATACGGCAATTGAACGGGGAAAGGTGGCAGATATTTTCAAGCACATTAAACTGTCAAAGTTCGTGAAGAAATATCTGGTGTGGCAGGCCATCTGTACCTGTCGCTTGAAGAAAAACGTTTAAATTGCGACCGGAACCGTCAACAAGGAAATTTACCTGAGCGAGTGCCTACAAAAACGTCTACTGCCTTTCCTGAAGCGACACAATTGTTCCGTTCAATTTTGACCGGATTTGGCATCTTGCCATTACCGAAAAAAAGCCATGGAGTGGTATGCTGCCAACAACGTTCCAATGACAAGAACCCTCCCAACACGCCAGAGCTCCGCCCAATCGAACAATATTGGACCATTGTCAAGCGGAACCTTAAGAAGACTCAAAAAGCTGTTATGAGCGAGAAACAGTTCAAGGCACACTGGCGTTCTGCGGCGAATAAAGTGGACAAGGAAACTGTACCACATCTTATGGCAGGTGTTAAACGAAAGACCCGGCCATTCGCATTTGGTAAAAAGGAAGCTTAGCTGAATATTTCTCCTGTATTCTTTATTAACTGAACTTGAAAAAGAAAAAAATACTTATTAATAGAAACTTTTATCGACTCACACACATTACTGTTTGACCAAATTTTGATCGGAACACCTTTAAGCATATAATTTAAATATTTTGTTAGGGTTCTTTTTAGGTTTTTTTTTTGTGTGTGTTTTTTCCTGTGCATTATTATGACCTGTTCAGAGGCTTAAGTTACAGGAATAAAACATTAGCATTCGTTCTCGAAAGGACCATGGGTTGTCTTTTTTTTAATCAGATTAAAGAAAAACCTTTGAAAACTTTCGACATTTCGTGAGAATTGCTGTGAAAGTATCCTGGTGTCTGGATACACAAATAGAAATATAATAGGCTGCGCGTAGAAGCACCGAATTATGAAATAGCTTATAAGATTGCTGACCACGAAGTAATAAATATCCAATATTGAGGGTTATTCCGAGAGTCGAAGTTACGTTCGTCACCTGGTGAAGTGAGAAAAGTCATCTGCAGTGAAGTGACTCTCCATTTGATTTACCCAGAAGAGTCACGTCATTGCAAGTGACTTTTCTCTTTTCACCAAGAAACAAGCATCACTCCGACTCTAGGAATAACCCTAATTTTACATGAGATTTTCTAAGTGTGTAGAAGCTAACCGCTTCAAACGATGTCCCTTCCCAACTCATAACTACCCGTAATTAACATTCAAGAACCATAAGTCAGACACGTCGGAAATTCTTTCCCAAAAGACCTTCACTCAGCAAGGTCCTCCAATTCACGATCTCACTGCCGTCGGTTGGCGTAAAAAGGGACAAACAACACCACCAATGAACATTATATGCATCTAAATAAAAATAAAACCAACCATCAAAGAGACAATACAGCACACGCCGCATGGCACGGCAATTTGTAGCATCCTACACGTATAAGCAAACAACTAAAAGCAAAAGCGTAAAGTGAAAATATTGCGAAAAATCATTTCACCACCTTCAGTGTCGTCGCCGTCATCGTCGTCTGCCAATCAGTTTGCAGTGGTCCGAGCGGTTAAAAGTAGATTAGAGATTATGGCGGGAGAAAGCGTGTGAAAAAGTCTGACGGAATCTTTCGCCGTTTTTCCGCCTTTTCCTTCGAAGCTGCCACACAACGAATGTCACGATCAAGATCATAAAGTGGAAAACCTCTACGAGGCACATCTGTTTGGGTAGGGTTTATGTTCTATTTAAATGTGACGGGGATTAAGTTTGAGTGAAAAAAGAAGTGTGATTGTTTCAGTTACGAAGCGATCAAAATCAAAATGTCAACCAGCCATAACAAACTCGGGGTCGTGGGACAAACTTACGTAGTAAAATTCTTCTAATTCTATATCAACCGGACTGCGCTGGATTTCCTCCTTATCGTCCGAGTCCAGATCATCGTCGTCGGCAGTATCGCCCCCCTGTGAGTGACTGGCCTCAACGCCGCTGGGTTGCGACTGGCTGTCACCGAGGGGATCGTGTCCTTTCGCTATGGCCACGATTTGGTGCTGCTTGAATTGTTTCCGCCGTTTCAGACGCTTGCGATGCTGGTATTTGTCCCGTTGGATGTACAGTGAATCTTTCCGTCTCAGGATGATTTCCGGCTCGAACGAAAAATCACGCACATACTCATCCTCGACGTGGTATTGCATCGATGGCGAGCTCTAACGGAAGTGTCTCAGTGCGGTCAGAGGAACGATTTCAGACAGTGGTTTCACAGCGTTTCGTAGGTGGACGCGGTTAAGTCTTTTCATGGTTACTCTGGATTTTGGGGGAAAGTGTGGAGTTGCAGGTGAGATTGGGGTGATTTATAAAGTGCAAATTGTTTGATTATCTAGCATGGGTATACGAAACAACGGCAAACAGTAAACTATCTTGTGTGATGATAATTGTATACAGCTTTAGCTGGTCTATTTTCGATTTACAACATTGTTGAAATTGCTTTTACAGCATTATTGTCTCTTGGAATTCTTAGGAATTGGAACACTATTGGAATATTTTGGATTTATTGGAGTGTATCAAAGAATAAGTATGAACATTTGATACGTAATTGTGCTTAAACTTGTGTACATTTATTTAGCGTATATTCACATTACGTTTTGTTTACATGTCAAAAAACCTGTTTCGGTTGTTTTCTTTTCGTTATAAAAGTTTTTTGCAAAATGTCGAGGATTGAACTTGAAGTATTTCTTGAAATTCTGCACACTTGGTGTACTGAACAGGATGTTATGTACAATATTATTGCCGACAAGGACAAAATGCGTCCAACAAGTATAAAATTAGTATTTGAAAAGTATGGTGAGCAGTACACTCTGCAGGATCTACCGAGAACTTGACAAATACCCGGTTCCAGCAATCCCTGATTGGACCAAAAAGTCGTCGATTCGGGAGAACAAATCAGCCTCTACTTGTGTTTTCGGCAAATAATGTAGGACCAGCTTTGGGATGATTCAGTGAATTAAGAAAAGAAACATGATTTTAAGCCATACAGGCAGCAGAAAGTATCAAAGCAATCGCAAAGGCAGAAATGTCCTGCCAAAATGGGGGTCCGAAAGCTGTACAACCGTAGTTTGGACAATTCCTCACAGTGTGTTTTGATAGACGACAAAATGTACGTGCAAAAGGGGTTCCAGAACACTGCCAGGACCTCTATTCTACACCAAATCGACTGTCCCAATTTCAGATACGACTGTGGCGACCGAAAAATTCGGTGAGAAGTTGCAAGCTTGGTAAGTGATTTGGACACGTGACTTGCGATTTTCCGATTTCACACACTAAAAAAAATATTTCCGTAAATAAGCTTTCACGAAGAACAAATGTCTCGCAAATTGTATGAAACATTCATATTGCTATTTATCAATTACATTTCAAGTCGATATAGTGATCTGTCAGTCCTTCATGCAACTACCAGTGAGACGTTTCATTTTGATTTCTAGCAAAATATCTGTAGCTCTTTGTATTGTTTTCGAACAATGCATGAATAATGTTTCTGTGTCAACAAATGCTTCGTGCTTGTGACAGTTGCGCGTAAGTAGTTTCATAAAAAGTACAAATCAGTTTCGTTGCAGTAAAAATCAAATAGGCTCGTTAGTCCTACTTTCGATTTCGTAATATAAACTAAAATTAATTATCAGTGCACCAAAGCAACAATCAATGCTAAAATTCACCGAAACGACTGCTTGCAAAAGACGTTGTTTCCTCTACATACAAAACATGAGATTTTTCCTCTCTTCCAGCTGCATATGGCCTTTACCAAATAAACTCTACAGTGCACACTGTTGCCAAAGGCGTAAAAACGTGATCGAAATTGTTTTGACCCCGAAAACAACGTTTTTTGCTATAGTTTCTTCTGCAAAGTTTTTCATAAATTATTCTCCATATTATGATGATAAAAATTTTGGTGATTTATCTCCTAGTAGTGAGAAAAAAAATTATTTTCTAATTATTGCAAATAAAAATAAGTTTTGCTCGGCAAAGTTATAGCCAATTTAATACAAAACAACTTTGCTGAAGCTCACATATGCCTATCTATTGGTTTTAATGTAAATTTGGGAGTTTTCTATTGAACATCCCTCTAATTCAGTTTTTGAATATAACATCTCATGGAGATTTTCTACAAGTATTAAATATTCAACACTTTTGTTTATCATGTAAAAACACACAAATTTGCTGATAATAGTATAATTTTATCTCTTATAGTTTTTGAGATAATTAGAATTTTATTTGAAAAAAGGTACTTTTCAGTGTCAAAAATCATATTAATCTGCAAATTTCTGCAAGCGAAACTATTTGCATATGAAAGTATGAATCAGTCATTGCTAAATCCAGATACAACCGCTCGTCTCTCGCTGTCCCTTGGCGGCCAAAGCCAATGTTCTTAGATCAACTACATGACCTCATCTAAGCTGTTTTTTTTTTTAATTTCGAAGCTATTTTCCGTCGAAAAAGATTCCCAGCATTGTCAAAGTAGTATAAAACAAATGGTTCAGCCTTCATTTAGTGATATATAATTTTTCTCAAAACATTTAAACATAATTAAAGTATTTCACTGTTGATCGTTATCATTAGTACTATCGTTTTCATCATTGGTGTTGTCATCGGATTTGACCATAAGATTTTTCACATTCCTTGACAACGGTGTTTCCTTTTTCTTTCCGAATCCTCTTTTTCTCGAAGTCAATGGATCAGATGTCTCCAACAATCGGTGTAAAAGATCCGTATTAGTTTATATCCTTGAAAATTTCCTGGTATGATCCTCTCGGTATCTGCAGATGTCTTTGTTTCGGGACTCCTGAGCCTCTTCCGACAATTGACCAATAGGAACAAGAAATGAAGATATCACTTTGGCGCCGTGGATAAAATTTTATGCACAGATGCTGGCATTGGATACCAATCAAATTAACAAGCTTGATTACACTGCGTTGCCAAAGCAACCAATGGATTTGAATTTTTATGCGCCTGCTCTTTATTATCCGGGACAAATGACCACCGCGGTTAAATAGCCCGTTAAAACAGCAAAAAGAAAAGAAGTTCTTTATTTAAAGTTTTATCACGGTCAATTTTTTTAAGTTATATGTAGTATTACCATCAATTGTCTATCTCTTGAAACGTCAATGCTATCGAATATGTTAAGAGAAATGAACATGGCCGTTCCTAGTAAAGTCATGTAGTGGTTCTAAGAACATTGGCTTTGGCACCCAAGGGACAGCGAGAGACGAGCTGGTTGTATCTGGATTTGACAATGACTGATTCATACTTTCATATGCAAATAGTTTCGCTTGCAGAAATTTGCAGATTACTATGATTTTTGACACTGAAAAGTACCTTTTTTCAAATAAAACCCTAATTATCTCAAAAACTATAAGAGATAAAATTATACTTATTTTCAGCAAATTTGTGTGTTTTACATGATAAACAAAAGTGTTGAATATTTAATACTTGTAGAAAATCTCATGAGATGGTATATTCAAAAAACTGAATTAGAGGATGTTCAATAGAAAACTCCCCAAATTTACATTAAAACCAATAGATAGGCATATGTAAGCTTCAGCAAAGTTGTTTTGTATTAAATTGGCTATAACTTTGCCGAACAAAGTTTATTTTTATTTGCAATAATTAGGAAAATAATTTTTTTCTCACTACTAGGGAGATAAATCACCAAATTTTTATCATCATAATATGGAGAATAATTTATGAAAAAACTTTGCAGAAAAAACTATAGCAATAAAACGTTGTTTTCGGGGTCAAAACAATTTCGATCACGTTTTTACGCCTTCGGCAACAGTGTGCAGTGGTTTTCTGATATCAACGTTGATGTTGTTGAAAGAGATATCTACCCACCAAACTGTCTCCAACTGCAACTGAACGAACGCTACTGGGCAATCGTCAAACGGAACCTCAATAAGGCAGACGCAGTGGCCCACAACATGTCAGATTTCAAGTAAACCTGGTCTGCTGCGTTCACGAAGTGCACAAAAACCACTTTGAAGAACTTGATTATTTTATTTTTTATTCACTTTGCAGAACTTCATTGACGGTACAAAGACTAAAGTACCGAACTTCCCGAAATCAGTAATCTGATTAATGTGTTAGTTTAATTGAAGTTTTGGTGTGTCAAGCTATAGTAAAATCCATTTATTGAAAATTTGCGGATTGTCTCAGGTTTTATTTCAATATTTGAATGTATATAGCTACTTTTCAATACAGTCATTTTAAAAACAGTTGATAGAAATATTGTGCTTATTCATTTGGTTTGCTGCTAAATGTTGAAGAGCTTAACTGTACTTGGAGTACAATGTGGCGTGAACTCAAAATGTACAACGCTGAGAGTTGAGATTACACATTTTATGTATTGAAATCACCCTCCTTTGGCAGCTATATGAAGCTGTCAAAAAGATGGGTAATTTCTTAAAATACATTGTGAGCTAAAAGTACCCACTTTGAAACAGCTCCAGCTTCCAGCTCTGAATTTGGGATTACAATTTCAAGCATGCATGTGTTAAAGGACAAACTGGGTCCATAATGTTTCCGAAAGCTAGAAGGAAGTTATTTTACATTTTCATAAACGCGTTTAACATAAATGTTTAATGACTACTATATGTATAATTGCTTAGATAAGATATCATTAAATTAAATGAGCTAATTTGTTTCTAAATTTATCAAGATTTTCCTGAACAATTTTTGAAAATAGTATTTAATCGACTATGATTGAATGGGTACTACTATCCCATAAAAAAAATATCTGTCTTCGAAAAGATGGGTGAGAAGTAAACATCTATTTTGACGTACAGCCATTGTTCCCACTTATGGGTGAAACGATCTACTCACCTTGTGAGTTAGTCCACTTATTTCTGAGGCGGGTAAAGAAACACCCAGTTCTGAGTACTTTCATTTGATCATGCACGCTAAGATAAGATTACCGAAAATAAGGTTTTCATTTTACCAAAAATTAGGTTTCGGTAGCAAAACCTAAAGTATCGGTATAATTTACCGAAATAAAACTTTTGATTTTACTTATTTTTTCAGTGAAGTGGATTTGAAGACTTTATCGTCATATTTAACTTAAATTTGCCTTCCTTCCTTTCCTTTATTATCGAGATTATCAGCCCTGGGCTGGTTCATCTCCCGTCATGGTCGCTCAAATTCCTTTTGGGTATTTTCGTAACTCGTCCTCGTAACCCCCATTTACCTAAATTTGGTTAAAAATGCTCTCATTGAGCTGCAAGCAATTTCGGTAAAAAAAATCCGTAAAAAAATAAGTATTTATTAACGTTTTTCCCTTCTTTCCAACAATACCGAAATTTCGGTAATCTATGTTTACCGATAATTTCAGTATGTGTATTTTTGTGTGGTTTTCGGTATGTTTTACCGAATTTTCAGTTTTGATGCCTTAGCGTGAACATCAAACGTTAGAGTTCACACTAGTTATAAAATATTCAAATTTGGGTAGGAAATATGTACAAAATAAAAGAAGAGGGCCATAAATTGTCGAAATTTGACATGAGCCGCTTGGATTTGGACGAAATTTCGAAACATATTCAGTATAACAGAATGCATATTTTGACATAAGAATAAATTGTTTACACTCAGGAGTAACTTTTCAGAAGGGTTTATGTGTTTTTGCTACAACAGTTATTTCCGAACCGTTTGTTTTAGAGAAAAAGTGTCTGAGAAGAAATGGTATGGAATAAAAACGTCCATAAAAAAATAAACATTGAAAACAAATATTACATGAAAAAATCGTGAAGAAAATTTAAAATTAAAATTCCCAAAATCTGCTATTTTTATTTTTTTGTAAATTTGGACAGAGAGCCTTTGTTTGAAAGGTTAGAACAACATGAAAAAAACATTATTGGTAAACCTTAATAGTTGTTATGCAGAAGGAGATGTTCGCTCATCACCATGAGAACACCAAGAGTGAACATTAATGTTTTTGGCTGGAATGAAAGATGTGAAGAGAAAGTTCCACCAGTGTGCGGCAGGCTAGAAATAGAACAGATGTTTTTACTTAGGAAAATTGAGCGAAAGGGCATGTTCTTCAGAGTTGATAAATTCAAATGCATAACAATTTAAATTTCTTCAATTATATTTGCATGTGTTACCTTCTCATGCAATGATCAAAATACAGTTTTAAAAATGTTGAGTATTTACACTAAAAATTGTGATTTTTTGGAAAAACTGCCATACTTTTTGCCCAAAATGGAAAATGTTATGCGAATTAGGTCGATAAGTTGTTTCGTTCTGGAGTTATCGCCGAAAACAAACCGTGTAAAAAAGACCTTAGTGGTTTTTTAAGGATGTTTTGATTGCCTAGCACTTCTTCTCTGACTTTTCCACTTTTTCTCTAAAATGAACGATATCCGAGTTACTGTTTTTTCCTATAACTGTTGTATCAAAAACACATAAGCCCTTTTCAGAACTTTTTTTTTCCGTCGGCCTATTTCCTCACACGATGACAATCACCGACGCCAAGGAGACGACTCCACCACCTGGACCCTTTACGGCTTTACTTCCCTTCCGAAGGAAGACGTGACAAGATTTTTTCGTCTCAGAAAAACCACCGTCGTCGACTGGGGTTGAACCCAGACCCGCTGGGGTGCCAGTAGCAGACACGCTTACCACTACACCACCGACGCCGGCCATTTTTCAGAACATTATCTTTTATCAAAGCGACCGTTCCTCATGCCAAAACACTAATACTGTTATTCCGAATACGTTTGCAGTTTCGACCAAATCTGAAATACTAAAGTTTTGGCATTTACTGATTTGGTGTGAAATCGCTCATAATTGACTTATGGCAACTAAACCTACCAAAAACAAGGATTTAAACTGTGTTATTGCAAGTAACAATTTTAGTTTTATTTCTGCCGTATAGCACTCCTCCCAGCTTTGTTGATCAAACTACATTGAAAACTGTTTTGCCCACCAACACCTCCTCTATGCATCTTTAAAGCCGGAATGTGTACAAAGTGGCCCACTCTATAAATTGTTGTGAAAACAAATTAATACAACCTTTATAAAACCATACAGATTTTGACAATGCTCTAGTGAACGATGTTATGACCACTTGAGAACCTTCATAAAACCTATTGGCTGCCATCAAAACCAGCCAAAATGGCCACAGCTGTCAAACTTCACGGTTTGTTGTTCTGGTTATTGATTATCTGCTCTTCTGATTCATTTAACAGTAAATAATGTGTAAGAAAATAGTTCCAGTGTCGCTGGCATAAAAATATCCAAAACAATTTGAGTTTTATATAGCGTACCATGGAATTCAATCAG
Source organism: Aedes japonicus (assembly GCA_034211315.2). NCBI lineage: Eukaryota > Metazoa > Arthropoda > Insecta > Diptera > Culicidae > Aedes > Aedes japonicus. The sequence goes on along the minus strand of JASCZW010004620.1, from coordinate 150,004 downwards.
GTTATCTAAAAGAATGCCGCAATTGGTCTCCGAGCTATAGTTCATTTGCATTACATTTATTATTTGTTAAATTAATTTTTCCACATTTCAATGATTTCTTATACTTTAATTGTGATTGATAGAAATCTCAGTTTTTCCAAAATGCCAATTTATCTTCGCAACGGGTACTATAAAACTATTTGGTCATTTGGTGACATCCCTCAATGCCAATTTGCCGTTTAATGCATTTACTGGAGCTCAAATGGGTCCTAAAACGGCATATCAAAACAGCATTTTACGAGTCAAAATAGTCAAAAAATCAAAATAAGACCTTTGATAGAAGGAAAAGGAATTTTAGAAGACAAGGCTTCAAAATCGTTGTAAAGCTGTGTAGGCTCTCATAAACCTAACTAAAATATAAAACCTATTGGCACCTCTTGGTACTATTATAAAATCAAATTGATTTCCAGTGACGTCCATAAAACTTTAATAAAACTTAATTAAGTTGAATGGTTTTTGCCATGTTACTTGGGATGAGTGCTATGTTTAAAATAGGCTATGTTGAGACAAATTCCAAACATAGATTACCTAGTTTTTGGTGGGGTTAGTTTTGACCGATGGTATCCAAATTTGGGTGGTTTCAAAATTGCGTGTCGACCTGCATTTATGTTGCATGGTAAAACAAGGTAAAACTGATGACTCTCTAAAGTCATTAAAAAAAATCTTAATGTCTTTGGGAGGGTTCTTCTATTCATAAATAGAAAATAATTCTGAAATATTTTTTATTTGTTGGTGTTAATCGCATATTTATTTTAAAAGCCGTTCTTTTAAAGAGAAGTTTTAGGGATGTGATATCTTTAGCAAAGTTGTTTGTCTTAAAACACTGATAAAGTTCGCCCAAGACGTCAAAATTCCAAAGCCTACTACTTTTTAGATACCCTTGAAAATATCCCTTAAATGCTTGTTTATGATGTTCTACTATTTTGCACGGATTTTTTTCGAGATTTATATGTATCTCGTTCAAACTTTGCAATAGGCATTAATACATTTTTCAGCGGAAACTTTATTAGTGAATATAACTTAGCTGAAGACATCACTAAATATTACTAAAACCTCTTAAAAAAAGACAGCGCGTTTTTAGTTGCAACTTCGTTATTGAACAGAACTAACGTTTGCATTAAAAAAAATGGACAAAAATTGCCGATTTTTCATGGGTTTACCTTCAACCGCACTGACAAAACTACCCATGCAGCATCAATCATAGTAACCCATGAGTCAGCAGACAAAATTTGACAGCTTTATCAGTCGAACTCTAACTGTGATGACAAAAACAGTGAAAAACGTCACATCGTACGGCATTTTGTGGACGCTAGGTACGCCCGTTCCGGCATCTACAACATCTTGGCACTATTAGACAACAATCAGAGTATCGAAAGAAAGACCGGTTCCAGAGGGCCGACGACCCTGAGGGACAAGAAGCTCCAAAGGATTCTGTAGAGGAAGACCGAGGGAAAATTGTTCCATCACTGCGTGCGCTTGGCCGGGAGGTCGGTTCAATCGGCCAAACAGTGAAATCTGGCGAACATGAACATACATATTAGGAAGCGGAAGTCGCGTCCACTGATTTCTGAGCTGCAGCCAATGACGCAGCGGCAGTGGCTGAATAAGATGGTCAACTCGATTTTCCCGGCGAATCACGACGTGGCGGTGGTGATGGACGACGAGACCTATCTTACCCTGGATGGCAACGACTGGCAGAGCACTTCGTGTTTTACTTACCCCACGAAGGAAGTGAGCTCCGAGGTGAAGTTCATTTCAAACACCAAGCTCCCCAACAAGGTGCTTCTGTGGCTGTCAATCAGCGAGAAGGGGCGAGAACCAGCGCCGGCTACGTCCTCACAGTCTTTGGGGAGGTGCGATGGAAGATTAGCTTAACAATCCGAGAAAGATTTTTCATTGGAGCCTAACTGACAAACGTAAACAATGGCTTCATCCGTAAATTCTCGTCATTGAAAACTCGCCAAATTAATCCACCACGGCGATTTCGAAGAGAAAGTGTTCACCTATCCGATACAATTGGAGGCCTACATGGGTAACCTTTGTGTCACGAGAAATTTACGGAAGAAGCCATTGTTTACGTTTGTTGAATTATTGGTTAGACACCGTGTGTTTACTTCTGCGACTCCACAATTATAGGCAAAATAGTCAAAAGTTCGAAATTAACATTTCTAAACAACGACATCTAGCGTTTTTTTGCTGGGATATGCTTGCTTCCACAAACAAAATAGCACCAGAAGCAGATACAAGGAGTTATTGCCTTCCCGTCGGTAGTGGATATAGATACCCCATATAAACAGATTTCCCACTTATAACTTGGCATTTCCAGGAAATTTACGTTTGAAGTAATTGTTTAAAAATGTTACTTTCGACCTTTTGACGATTTTGTCTAGAATTATCATCGAAAGGATAGTTTTGTGTTAAAGGATGGTTTACAGTTCGGGAAAAGCATAACGGGATTTGGAAACGGGATTTCGCTCGGGATTTGGCTCGGGAAATTTTCCAGATGACGTTTCTCCACATTTCTCCACACTAAGTGACAACCAAGTTTTGCGTATTGTTTACATTTGTGTAGGATTTTTCTTGCAGGAAGCATTGAAAAAACGCAGTTCGGAAGACCGCACCAGATTTGTCACAAATATTTTGGAGCTATGCTTTACCAAAATAAATTCAAAATAAGAAATTTACGAATTATTTTATTTAATTTCACTTTAACGATGTAGGCTTTTTACCTAGTTGATTCCCTCAAAGCATCCCAAAGCATTCGACACTCCTGGCCACTGATGGATTTATTCAGGGACGATGAAATAGTACAACTGATTTGGCGGCGACCCCGGCGTAGTGGTTAACATTCAGACCTCTCACGCCAAAGTCACGAGTTCGAATCTCACCCCCGGAAAAGTTACGAAAAAGAAATACCCAAAAGGTATTTGAGTGACTACGACGGGAGATGAACCAGCCCAGGGCTAAAAATCTCGATAATAAAGGAAAAAAAAATACAACTGATTTGTTGCCAAATAGCATTTTTAGCTATTTTGTTGGAATACTCCTTGATTGTTAACCAGATTATTTTTTGGTACAAGCATACAAACAAGGATGTTTTGAAATTTCTTGGCAAAGAGCATGCTTAGCTTCCTGTTCTGCTTAGCTTCCAAACAATGGTATTTTGTCCCAACTGTACCATCAAAATTGATTTCTTTTAAATGATACATATTGGGAATTTGAATTTTATGTTTTAGTTATGTTTTTTTCTAGTAAAAAAAATTTTTTTTTCAGTGTGCACTAAGGTTTTTGCACACGGGGGATACGTTCTAGTTTTACTATGAAACTGTGTTAAAAAAGGACTAAATAGAGTTGATAAATTCACATGAATAACAATTTAAATTGCTTCAATTTTGTTTACATGTGTTGTCATATTACTAAAACCTCTTCATGAAAATTGGCTTATGAGGCACATATGCGATTTACACAAACAAACAGCGAATTCTAGAATTATAGCTATCTTTGAACGGATCAACTCTCTAAAAGGCATCAAATGTCTATTTCTTAATTTCGTAGAGTTTTTTTTTCTTCTGTGTTTTAAGCTGCTTGCCTCCAGAAGGTACCGATCGACAGTCCCACATGCAATTTTAAAATCCGAGTTTGTGAACGATTCACCCAAATCAGTAACTGAACTCAACAAAAACTGGATAATCTTTGTTTGCAGCGACCAACAATAAAACAGAAAATCCGTATTTGACTGACATAAACCAGATCTCCATTACGAGTCAAAATGAGCGAGACGAGTGTGTGCCACTTGTTGAGACGTATTTCAAGAGAAGTTTAAGTATATCTTTGAAATCATAATCAATAAATGTCAACAAAAGTCAATAAATCACTCGCATGACTTTCAAAAGAAAATTGAATTTTTTTGTTTGAATGTCTTGCTTTGCTTATTGAAAACCCGAAATACACGGAATTGCTGTGCTTTCACTACAAACTGCCTCTGCGTTATAATAATAATTTACGAATACTCAACTTGATTATCGCATAATTAAAAAATGAGCAAATTTGCTTAATTTGAAACAGAAATATTTTAATTAACACTTAAAGCAATTGGATGGAATTTCAATAATTGATTCAAAGGAAGCTACGAATCTAAAGTTTCGTTAGTCAACTTCATCTTCTGCTAACTACGCCCGCACAAACAGATTTACCCCTTATCTATAATCAAGAAAATCAATCACGACAGGTAATGTTACAATATCTGCGCGTGTTAATGAAATAGAACTTCGATGGACAGGATGGTTTTAGGACTATTTCTACTGTCTATTGTTGTTAGCACACGCGATCTACGGAGCGGAAATTTTGTTAGATTTAGTACAGGGAGCAGATATGTATGTACATAATTGGTCAGAACACATAGAATACAGAAACTGTCGCGAAGATTAAATTAAGTGGCTACCAAATTTCACGAAACCGGTTAGACACTTAAATCACGGTCAGAAATCCAATCCAATCGTATACACGGATCCACCAACGCTAAGACTGACTCACATAAAACTAGTCGCATAATTTGCCAAGAACTTTCTCTCTTCGCTGTGCCGGTGTTCACGGCCGGCCTGCAGCTGCAACAATAGAATTAGTCTCGTTTCTTGCTTCTATGCCCAGCTCATTAACAATTTCATTCTGGTTTGTTGTTTTCAAAAAAACACATCACACACAATGCACTCGCGAGATCGATCGACGGCGTCGTCAAGCAATGCGACAAATCACGGTCATTGCCAGAAAATTTCCCACCACCATCATCAACTCGCTGCAACGTTGTTTTTGTTGTTGTAGTCGCCGTTTCGCTAAATTCGATGGCGCATGACATAAGGATACGATTGTCGTCATTGCTCTTCTTTGCATCACCAGTTGGTGATGTTGGCTGCTAGCGTGCGCTCTGAACGTTGCCGATTGAACTCATCTGTCTGTTCCTCCAAACCACCACCAAAATTAAGTCCAAGCACTACTGTCAATCAATCGGAACACCACCAGGCCAGAGAACACACGAGTACGTAAGCACTTTCGATTTTCATCAACGGAAGTCGCGAGCCAAACCATATGATGGATCACGTCTCGTTTTTCTAACCGATCACGTCGATTTCCCACAGACACACAGATGGCAGGAAAACAATTATTGTTTGCCTCGATCGTCCCATGCACTGTACTTGCTATATTCGCGTCCCTTCTATTTCTTGACCAGGTTTATTTTTACTTTTTTTTTTTTTTTTCACGCTATCCACTCTTTTTGTTTTTATTTTTTCTCTTACAGAATTTTCCAACCCAAATCTCGATCAGAACCACAACAATTGTATCAATTTCATAAACACTTTACACTGACTGATCTTCGACCGGAATTTCCCGCAACATTGGCCGCCCCGTGGAATCTCACCTAACTGCGACGTCGGAGATTGGAGGACAACCCTCGACGGAACAGTTTCCCGTTTCGGGTGGAAATTGTGTGCCCGTTCGTCCGGGTGGTTCAGCGACTGACTGAGACTGGTCACTCAAATCAGCAACATCACGATCGCCTCCCGTCGTCGACACAGGAAAACGGCGAAAAGCTTTACAGGGTGTATTTTTTTATAGGTGGGTGGAAAACCGACTGACTACATTCCCGGCTCTCAGCCCGTCAGTCAGTCAATCTACACAGACAACCCAAGTGGCGTCGGAGGCAATGATGATGATGATGACGGCGATGATGTAGGTGATGGGTGGTATTCATCGCCGCTACTGGTCAGCAAACGGTATGCACCTGTGGATGTGTCGTAAATGTCGACGATGAACTCAGACGATTTTCCGCCAGAATGTAAACTGACAGATAAGGGTACCAGACACTTGTTCGTGGTCATTTGTTTACCAAATACGTTCCAATCCTCGCGAATGAGGAGGAGGAGAACCGAAGCAATTTGAATGCGTGGGTGACCGGTAAAAGCATTACGATTGTCTGGTTCAGAGGAGACGCTTGGTAGTTTTCTCAATGTATTCAGAGTGGTAAGCATTAAAATTTTGGAAGTTATGGTTTTCTGATTTAATTCAAGCATACACATTTGGGAAATTTCATGTAAAATCAGGTTCTTGGCACTCAAATGAAGCGGCTTAAAAAACTTGAATTTAAAGTTTTTCCAAGTAAAATTGCAACACACGAAGCTATTTGCCATAAATCACTCATTGAGCCGATTGTCTTGAAATGTTCGGTACATCAAATAATTTTTTTCTATGTTCAACCGCGTATCCAACTTGCGCTCTAAATTGAAATATCCTTACCTTTCTCTATAGACCCTCATGAAATTTCGTATATCATTAGAACTGACAAGTTTTTGTACATTGACGCATGCCTTCTTCAATCCTTGATATGTTTTGACTATCTTTAGAATGTTTGCTTTATTCTTGCTTTATAATAGCCCAATATTTTTCGATTAGCTCTGGGTGTTTGGAAAATTAAGGTCCTTGGGTAGAAAGTTGACATTATTTTCCTTGTACCACTCTAACACCTGTTTGGGCTTTAAATGGTGAGTTGGCAGCCTTGACGAAGGTCCTCACGCCTCCACAAGTCATATGATCACAAAACACTGAAATTATCTTTGTGTTCCAAAACCGTTGAGCATGAAGCAACATTAAAAGCATTAAATGCTCATTTTTTATTACAGCATAACGTTTAAATTAAATGTCTTTGGACCAATGGATGTCAGATATGTTTGAAACAGTAATTAATAATATTCTCTTGTTATTATTATTGTGACAGTAATTAATAATATTCTCTTGTTATTATTATTGTGAATGCAAATATTAATCGTATAGGAAAGGCTTGTCAGATCTAACACGATCCGTTTTTTGCTCGTAACATGTACAATTTTTATTTTTTTGCGAATCCAAAGACATCTTTTGAAAGAAGAACTAATAGGCTCCAATTCTGCTCAAAAAACTGATTATTTATATTCATCAAAAAAATTATGGCCTCTTTTCGAAATTCATCGAAAATTGCAACTTCAAAAAATGTATTGTTACATTTCAATTTATTTTTGATTCCATGGCATTTTAAAACATAAAAAATGTCATTCATATATTTTAAAACGAAAAAAAATGTGTTCAATCGTATAATCTCAACAGTGTTCCATCTTACAAACATGACGCCATAAACACAAAACATCAAAAAATTGTTTCACTTTACGATTTGTTTGGAAATGCCTTTGAATCATAAAAATACACCAAAAATGCTAGCCAACACAAATGTTAACCTTTTGATATCGATGGGAAATTTCCACTTACCAAGCGCAAGAAATAATTGCTATTTTAATTATTCCACCACTTTCGAACAAGGACACCTGGAATAGCTAAATCGAATGAGTGGATTCACCCCAAAAGCAAATGAAAATTGAAGAATAGTAAAAAAATGAGGTTAACACTTGTCAGCGCGATCGTGCTGTCGCTATGAATGTCAAAAGTGGCGCTGTTCCATCTTACAGGCCGTTCCATCTTACAAGTCTTTCCTCTACTAGATATTAACAGTAGCAGAAAAATGTGAATTTCATCACATGATGAGAAAGCAGTCCGGAATCAGAAATAATGTTTGGGTTTTTTTTTCTATGAGTGTGGAGGACAGCAATAGAGAGATTCTGACACTCCTAGAAAGCCAAAACAATGGGTTAAATGTTGCTGCATGGATAATACTACAGCAGAGCATTAGACTATTGAACTAGTTTTCACCGTCGATAGAGTGTCGTTAAACTCCATCAAAAAGAGTGAATAAACTCTGGAATTTAAATTTGGAAGTGCCAATCTTCGAAAGAAATTCTAAAAGAAAAATCAGCTCACTGAAAGACCCGGAAGTAGGGATGACTGTCACAGTGGCTCCCATACAACTCACACAGGCACTGGTGATGAACCACAAAACCAAGTGCATACTCGTAAAGCTACTGGCCAATACAGTTGGCGTTAAGAAAAGCGATGAAAAGCCGACAAAGCAAGGACTGAAGCCGGAATATCGTGATTTGAAGGGGAGCCGCACAACCAAGATTGGGGAGGATTTAAATCCCCAGGCACACGGTGAACAATAACTTTGTCATGAATAAAGAAAAACAAATTCATTCAAGTGAATCTTTATAAAGTAAAGGGAGCAACAGCTGTACTCTGCAAAAGATTCACAGAGCGCAAACTGGATATCGCTCTTATACAGGAGCCATGGACAAATAACAGTAGGATATTGGGAGTTCCTACAACGTCTTGTAAGTTAATTTACAATGAAGGACAGCTAGCTCCAAGAGCGGCAATCTTAGTGAGTCGAATAGTAAACAAAGTTCCAATTACAGGATTCATCAAAAGAGACATAGTTGCGGTGATGATGGAGGTGCCAACAACTCAAGCATACTTTCCAGGAGACGTGGGAGAAGTTCCTCCAGCAGAAGTAGCGGAGTTTGTTTCGTTCTGCAAGAAACAAAATAAGACGTTTATGATTGGATGTGATGCTAATGCTCTTCACAGCATACCCAGACAACCAAAATGCACGTATATTGAAAGTTGTCTTTATGATATACAAACATATATGTAAGTAAACAAATCGTATAGAATGCAAAAAATATGGCTTATACGTGCAAAAGTGGAGGCCATATACGTGCAAATTCCATTGTTTTCTTTTACGAGCTGATTTGATATCGTATGCGATCGAATTTGTAATAAAAATTTTGGTTTAATAAGCTTTGCGATGTTTATCCGATTTTGTTTGTAACGCAGTACGATGAATAAATGACACATCGTATATAAGTCGAAAATTTGCACTCTTTACGATTTAACTTAAACATAACACGATAAAGGCCACAATTAATTGCGATATTAACTTAAAATATAGGAATATACGATACTATTTGAACACTGTTATACGACTTGTGGTTTTCTGGGATGGGCTAGTACGGACATCAACAAGAGAGCTGAGTACCTTTAAGAGTATATTTTCAACAATGAGAGAGACATATGTAACAGAGGAGATGCACCTACTTTTAAAGAACAAAAAAAAAAAAAAAACTAACAACCTACTTTTCAAGAAGTTCTTGATTTGACATTGTGTAGTCCGATTATCTCTGACAAAATCAAAAATGTGCATGTATCTGATAAAGCATCTTTGTCTGATCACATGCAAACATTATTTGAATATAGGGAATGAACGCTCTACTAATAGGGATGTACCATGGTGAAACAACAAGTTACAAAAACTTCGTAAAAAAGCCCGGAAAATGTTTAACTGGGCTAAAAAAAACACAACAGTGGGGTCCATATAAGGAATTCCTCACATAACTGGGCTAGAAAGAACCAGGGATGATGCTAGTACTTTGGCTAACATCATATTCAGCAAAAGCAAAGTGGATTGGCCGATTGTCTCCTTTGAACCCTTCAAGTTCAAGTCCCCCCTCCTGGTAGAGATCTAATTTTTCCTGTACTACTACAGAAGGGAAAGGCGATTTTAACAACCATTCTCACAAAACCTTTTCAAGCTAGCCTAATATTAGGCTACAAGGCTAATAAAAAGGATAAAAGCTCACCGAAATCCCTCAGGCCGATAAGCTTATCATCCATCCTGCTAAAAACGATGGAAAAATGGAAACGATGACCACCGATCGGAAGCCCAGAAGTGAAGGAAAAAGTATTCCGTACAACACCAAAAATCACAACCGCGTAGTTGGGGCCTTCAACCGAAATCCGAACGCCTCCGTTCGGGATGTGGATAAGAAGCTGCACTTAAGCCGAAGTTTTGTCCAGAAGGCCAAAACTAAGGCTGGGCGTCGAACGTTCAAGGTACAAAAGGCCCCTAATCGCGACGAGAAGCAGAACAAGTCTGCCAAAACCCGTGCCAGGAAGTTGTACCTCAACATGCTGACGAAAGTTGAATGCTGCATCATGGACGATGAAACATATGTGAAGGCCGACTTCAAACAGATCCCGGGCAACCTGTTTTTCACGGCCAAGGATAAGTTCAGCGTTCCGGAGCAGGTCCGCACTCAGAAGATGTCCAAATTTGCGAAGAAATTCCTGGTTTGGCAAGCCATCTGCACGTGCGGGAAGCGGAGTGCACCTTTCGTGACCCAGGACACGATGAACGGACAGGTGTACATAAAAGAGTGCCTCCAGAAGCGGCTGCTTTCTCTCCTGAAGGCCCACAACGTCCAAACAATCTTCTGGCCGGATTTGGCCTCATGCCACTACTCCAAGGACGTGCTGAAGTGGTATGCGGACAATAAGGTCAATTTCGTGCCGAAAATGGTCAACCCTCCCAGCACTCCGGAGCTCCGCCCCATCGAGAAGTACTGGGCGATTATGAAGCAGCACCTTCTTAAACGACCTACGGTAGTGAAGACAGTCGAGGAACTGAAGAAAGTATGGGTTTACATGCAAAAAACGGTTGATCCACAGGTTGTTCAGAATCTTATGGCCGGGGTTAAGGCCAAGGTGCGGGCATTTGCGTATGGACTGTAATTAAAATACGAGTAAAATGGTAAAATGAAGTTTAATAGTTATTTCTCAATCCCTGAAAATTTGATGGCAATCGGATGAATCGGATGATAGCTGCTTTCATTGATATCGAAGGAGCATTCGATAACACATCTCATAAGTCAATGATCCCAGATATGACGAAACGTGATTTCGACAAATGCATTTTTGATTGGATTACAGAGATGTTATCAGAAAGAGATATATCAGCGAACCTCGGAAGCTCATTCATCAGTGTTAGAGCAATTGAAGGGTGCCACAAGGAAGCGTGTTATCATCTCTATTGTGGTATTTAATAACACTAGTTTACAGCATCTATGAACTGATCATCATTTATAATGTGAAATTTTATGCAGAATTGAAAAATGAAGTCAAAAAAAAAATTAAAGTAGAACTGTTTGTGAGGTATGGATAAAAGTTGATTTTTTAATACAGGAACAAAAACACATTTACTTAAAATGGAATATCTCCAACGCGTGTGATCCAATTTCAAATATTTTGTCATAAAATGAATCAGAATTGAATTTAACACTGATCTTTCAAAAATTTCAATATTCTAGGAGTAATAGTGTCAACGGTAATTCAAAGTATATATAATTTTTGGCGATATCTTTTTTGAGAATTGTAAAAAAAATGTGCAAAACATATGCTTAATACCAAAATAACGACAACAAAATATATTGCATATGTAACTTAAAGTCAAAGAAACAAACGAAGAAAACAAGGGGTCAATGATGAAAATTGGTTGAAGAATGAGGAAATTCGGCTGGCTTTTGGAAAAAGTGCAGAAATGCGGGAAAAAACAGAAATTCGAAAGAAATACGCCCATCTCTCTCTCTCTCTCTCCTTTTGTCTCTCTCTCTCTCTCACACACACACACACACACACACACACACACACACACACGCGCGCGCGTCCCCACACCGGTTTTTTGTCATTATATAGCACTCTAATTTCTTCAAAATAAGTTTAATAAAACTTTAAAATGATTCAAACTTGAGCGTCGTTTTGGTTTCTCTAACAACAAACCAACAGTAGTCACCCACAATCTGATTTATTTTGTAAACTAGTGTAGTTGATGATCTCCTCAAAAACCTGATTGCTCTAGGCTTCGAAATAGTTGCCTTCGCAGATGATATAGCACGTGGAAAATATGACGGTTTCATCGCAAACAAATGCAAATTGCTTTAAACTTTGTATCATCGTGGTGTGATAGGGAAGGGCTGTTCATAAAACCTTCCAAAACAACTATTGTGACATTTACACACCTTCGTGTAATTCGAAAATATAACTTTGAGAGGTACCCTTTTGGAACTTTCAGATACTGTCAAATACCTTGGAGTAATCCTTGACAGCAAACTTAATTGGAATACACATCCCAATTAACCAAAACTACCGATGCTCTATGGATAAGCAAAGGAACATTTGGGAAGCAATGGGGACTGAACCCGAACTGATTCATTGGATTTACTCGGCAATTGTGAGCCCCGCTTCATTGATTTGGTGGCCAAAACCGAAAGAGAGAATTGCTCAGAGAAAGTTAGAAAGACTTCAAAGACTAGCAACTTTTTCAATCACTGGTGCAATCAGAAGTACACCGTCGAAAGCACTGGGTGCTTTACTATACATACTACCATTGCATCAAGTCGTACAACTAGAAGCTGAAAAGAGCGCTCTGAGCATTAAAAGATCTATGAATCTCTTTGATGGTGATCCAATTGTACATCTAAGCATTCTAAAAATTATTAAAACAACGAAGATTGGATGAAAAAAACATACAACTTCGAACGTGCATATCAAGTATTTGATCCTGGGCGTGATTCGTGGGAATGTGGTGGTCCGAATCTAGTCTAGGATCGATAGTTTTCTTTACAAATGGTTCAAGAATGAACAATCAAGTTGGAGCTGGAGTAAGTGGTCCAGGGATAGACATGTCGATTCCGATGGGCAGATGGCCTACAGTATTCCAAGCTGAAATTCAAGCCATTCTGGAATGTTCTGGTACATGCTTGCGTAGAAACTATAGACCAGAGTTCGAAATTTTCGCCTACTTGAGAAGAGAAACGTCCTTTTTCACCCGCTTGGAGAAGCAAATGAGAATGTGAGAAGCGAGAGGCTATTATACGCTCATAGCAGTTTTCGCGAGAAAAGCAACGGCGATTTATAATTTTCGGAGAGCATGAGTAGCTGATCAATCGTTTCTTTTTCAGTGAATCCTTGATGCCGAAAATTATTTCTCACTTACTTTTTGACACCTGAAAATGCACCCGTCTTCATGCTTGTTTTATTCTGACATTATAATTCTATAATGATGGTCCATGGCGGTACCAGTGTGCACCGACTTGGCCTTGTTTTCGGTTTTTGCTCCTCGTAAAGGGCGATACGGTCAAAATTTGGTCAATATCAACTTGACGTATTTCTTTCAATTTTGCATTTAAAAAACCTGAACACCCCTCATTTTGAAGGTGTGTGTGTGTAAAATGTTGTTCCTATTTTGATTTTGGAATTCACTCTTCAGTTGTCAAAATGCCGTCCAAGCAAGAAGAGCAGCGTATCAAAATTTTGCTCGCGCATCGCGAAAATCCGAGCTACTCGCACGCAAAGTTGGCAAAATCGCTAAAAGTTGCCAAATCAACCGTTACAAATGTAATTAAAGTGTTTGGGGAACGTTTGTCGACAGCCAGGAAGTCTGGATCAGGGGGAAATCGAAAACCGGAAGCCGCTGAGACGACAAAGAGAGTTGCCGGTAGTTTCAAGCGAAACCCTAACCTATCTCTCCGAGATGCCGCAAATAAGCTGAGTGTATCGTCTACAACCGTGCATCGAGCCAAAAAACGAGCCGGACTATCGACTTACAAGAAGGTAGTGACTCCAAATCGCGATGATAAACAAAATACGACGGCCAAAGCGCGATCCCGGAGGCTGTACACGACGATGCTGACGAAGTTTGACTGCGTGGTAATGGACGACGAAACCTACGTCAAAGCCGACTACAAGCAGCTTCCGCGACAGGAGTTTTATACGGCAAAAGGAAGGAGAAAGGTAGCAGATATTTTCAAGCACACGAAACTGTCAAAGTTCACAAAGAAATATCTGGTGTGGCAAGCCATCTGTACCTGTGGCTTGAAAAGCAGCATTTTTATAGCTTCCGGGACTGTCAACCAAGAAATTTACGTGAAAGAGTGTTTGAATAAACGTCTGCTGCCTTTCCTGAAGAAACACGGTTGTTCCGTACTGTTTTGGCCGGGTTTGGCATCTTGCCATTACGGTAAAAAGGCCATGGAGTGGTACGCCGCCAACAACGTGCAGGTGGTTCCCAAGGACAAGAACCCTCCCAACACGCCAGAGCTCCGCCCAATTGAGAAATATTGGGCTATTGTCAAGCGGAACCTAAATAAGACAAAAAAACTGCTAAGGACGAGCAGCCGTTCAAGGCAAAATGGCTTTCTGCGGCGAAGAAGGTGGACAAGGTGGCTGTACAAAATCTGATGGCAGGGGTCAAGCGTAAGGCCCGGCAATTCGGATTTGGAAAAGCGGAAGCCTAACTGAATATTTTTCCTGAATTTTATACTAATTGAACTTGAAAAAAAAATTTAATTTGATTTTTTAAATAAACGATTTCACCGATTTACACGCGTTTTCCCTTGACCAAATTTTGACCGTATCACCCTTTGCTTATTCCGTATAGAAAGCTCGGAATTTAAAGGAATTTGCTCGCGTTTACTAGTGATAGTTTGAAAAAACGTTTCAGATTTTCTTAAGTGATCAAGTGATGATGTCCTAGCTTTCCAACAATTGTTCTACTAATACGCTCGCAAATAAGTTCTACTAAAGTGAATTATTAAGTTGAACCTTATGAAATTCTTAAGGTTATTTGCTTGAGTGTATGAGATGTCAGTTTAATTCAACGCTGAACCTAAATTAACGTATCTTAAATTTATATGAATCATTTCTGTCGCGGGAATTCGACTTTAATTTCAATTTAATTACATACACGTTCTAGAAATGTTATAGTAGTGTGACGTTACCATTCGCTTGCTAAGCAAACTCCCTTTTGGGCTGGGCCTTTTATAAACGTCATTGGAAGTACATATCATCATTATCATTATAGCAATATCCGATGAAAACTTCGTCAAAGAAAATATCACTCTCCTGACTGCTCGCAACACATTATGTTTCCAATCACAGGAGGCGCGCTGATTCATTGAAACCTGCGTTCTAGTTTTCTTCCTACTAACATTTACTCAGAAAAAAATATATTGATACCAAACCAAAAACAGGTAATACAGCAGTAAGCTCAGCACGCCCATTTCCGATCGGTTTCGGCTAAATCTTCGAACTGTAAGCAATGCCAGTAAAAGCCGCATGCAGTTGGTGTTTACAGCAACAGTGGGTGGCACTCGTATCTAACAAATGTTTCGACAGGCGAACAAAAGAGCATCCTCAATCTCATTAGTAGAAACGTACACAAACATCGAATGAACTTTCCACAAACAATGCAAACATGCAAGTGCAGTCACAACGATACGACGTCGTTCATTGATGACCGTAGCGAAGTTGTTGTGCACACTAACTATTTGGGGGATTGATTGGTGAATCCTCCTCCTCCTCCCCAGCTCCAACAAGTGGTTGAATGTCAATGTCAGAATGGTGGTCGGAAGCGACCGAGGCGATGATCGATTGATTTACGACCGGCGGCGCGGCTTCGCTTTGGGGTGGTTGACTTGGGTGGCGGAAAACTGATCAAGCTAAACAAATAACCAGAGCGTTCGGAGTCATAAATTGATGATTGAATGCACCGCCTCCGCTATATTTGTCGGCGCTAGATGTCTCGTGCCGGTAATTGAGCTTATGAACGAGTAACCGGGATGATATCGAGTTCTTATCAGTTAATTGAATTTTCATCTTAACGGCGGCGCAAAACGGAGTGTGTGAGCGAAAATGTATCTTCCTACGATACACGGCTTTGGCGAATGTTTATCTCCGTCGAGTTGGGCTAATTGTTGATAATTGGTAAGCTGCGTGCATATGTTTTATAGTCGTCGCACGTTAAGGGAGGTTGTTGATAATTTACACGGGGCTATATTTACATTTCTCGGCAGTACACGATTTGCACGGCGAAACCAACCGGGAGTCTATTTGTTTAACGATTGCAGAAATAGGCGGTCGTAAAGATGCAAAACTGTTGGAAGCGCCCGAACAGAATATATGAAAGGTCAATGCTGGGGAGCTAGTGTGGATGAATGATTCGTATTTTAAGGTATCCCGCTTAGTAGCCTCAGTTAGTCGTTTAATCCATCATCCGACAACAAACATACGAATTACCTTTATCATTTGTAAAACAATCCATGGCCCATTTCTCATCATTATTGCAGGATTGCTTTTTCTGTTCCGCCAATCGAATGAAGAAATAAAGAGAGTAAGGTGTTATATGATATAATTTCTCCGAATGCGACATATCTCAATCAGGGTACGAATCAATTTCAAAAGATAAGAAGAATTGAATGTAATTGAATTGCCTTCCCATGCATCCAGTGACCGGACCTCTGACGTCAATTGCTGAAATGCCTCCACAACTAACGGGCGGTAACTTAATTTTCCACTTAAACTGTTCGAGTCTCACACATTCATCCTCGGAAGCCAGAGTGTTTGTGTTTTGACCTCTGAATTTATATCTTCCATGATGTGAGTCAACCAATAGAAGCGGGAAGAGCTGACCCACATAGTTCAGCGAACACGCGCAACGCATAGTTAGGTCTGTTGTGACGAGAGGGATGTTGGTGGTGGTGGTGGTGATTGTCGTGGTTGTTGTCGAGGTATCTAAATCAAATGGAATTAACTGCATGCTATGAACTAGCTTGTAGACAACCATAATCCTGTTTGCATCACATCTTTGGATCATAACAGCTGATGGAGAACGAAGCAGTAAGTGTCTGTTTGGATGATTTCTTCAACGCGGACTGGAAAATATTTATGCAAAATAAACTATGCAACAAGAGAAGATTTTTCCAGCACAAGCCGTACATTAGTCCAACGAGGCATGTCGAGTTGGGTAATTACGATGAACTCTAAAAAATATAATCCTACAAAAAATTTTGCAATGACGAAATAAACTGAGATGTATTATCTCTATGCAATTACACCTTCATGATTTATAGCTTTGTAAGACCATGTGTACAGAAAAACCATTTTAATCCAAGTAGGACCATGATTGTCACAAATTTTCTAGTTCCAAGACAAGTTCGACATTCAAAAGCTTAAAAGTTTGAAGTTATTTGTCGTTACAGAATCGTATGTTGAAAAGTCATTGCAGCAGTACCATATAATTGCGGATAAAATTGTGGATGTTTTGACGGAACATTTGTAAACCTTAACAGGTGTGCATAGTATTCTGGTTCCGCATTTTTTTTCTTTCTCGAATGAATTCAATGAAAGTGTCTACATGAGCAATATTGTCTTTTAAAACTCAACGTTTATATGACATAAACACTGTTTTTGCGATGTTTTTGTTCTCGTTAACATTGGAAATTATAGGCATTATAAATTAAGGTGACGATAGAAAACAAAAATGGCCGCGTTTGCGGCTGATTTGCATCGCCAGTTTGAATTTGCGAAGGCTAGTTACAGAGAAATGCCAAATTATTAAGACTTGTATTCTAAAGGGTGTCCACAGTTACATTGCATCACTTTGAATAAGCTGTAACATTTTGCCCTTGGGGTTGATTTCAACGAAATTTCTGGTAAAATGACCTCAGCGTGTATTGTTTGCGTGAGTTTCATTGTGAAATGTGTCGTAGTTTCGAAAATGAAGACGAGGGAACAGCAAGTGCGCGAGAAGATTTTGCACACGCACCTCGACAACCCACTTCTTCCACACCGAGCCATCGGAAAGATGTTGAAAATTCACCAGTATACAGTGTCTTGAGTCATAAAACGGGGAACGTTTAACCGCAGACAGACTTTCGACTTCATTTCATTTACCTGTGTAAAACATGGCTTCTCTCAAGATATGAAGTAACAGCTAACAGATGGCGCCACAGATTTGTTTTGATTGGTAAGGGAAAAATGGGTTGCCAGACAAACTTTTAGATTTTATGTAGCAATTAGTTGGTTAGGCGACGCTACTGTGCAAGATGTAATTTTACACAACAAATTTGAATTCTTTTGTTCGAGCTTGAACGTCTGTCGTATGATAAACGGAGCAAGCCTTTCTTGACCACTTCAACTGTAAATGGTCAAGTATACATGAATGAATGCCTGAGAAAACGACTGCTTCGGTTTCTCAAAACACACAAATTTTTGACCGGACCTAGCCTCTTGGTACTACTCCAAGGATGTTCTGGAATGGTAAAAGACGAATAATGTCAATTTCGTGCCGAAGGATCTTAATCCCCCAAACTCCCCTGAGTTGTGACCAATTGAAAAATATTGGGCTATTATGAAGCACGAACTTTGTTAGCATTCTAAAGTTGTCAGCGGAAAAAAATGTCGGCTCAAGCGTTGTACAAAATCTTATGCGTGGTATTAAGAAGAAAACTCGGCCTTTTGGATTTGGTAAAGAAATGCAGTGAAATGAAAATACCTAAACCAAGATTATACATTGTTTTTTATTCCCTGAATATTTCATGACAATCGGTTGAGAGACTTGTTTTTGAGGACGAGTTTAAAGTGATGCAATTTAACTGTGGACGCCCTTTATTAATATTGGGAATGTGAAATCTTTGTAGTTTCTTAGATTAATGCCATCTTAAATTCGAAGTGGTGATGCAAATCAGCCATGATGTTGGTAATTCTGTATTACAACTACCTTCACCTATAAATGGTTACTTTTTAAGACTATTGCATCAAATTTTTAAAGACTTTTCTTTGATAAACACATATAGCCTTTCAAACAGCTTTGAACTGTTTAGGCAATAGTTTAACGCCAATAACTGGTTTATTATGTACGAATTTTATCTGAAAACAGTAGAAATAACTCCGACGAAAATTAGCGAAAAGATGTATTAGTCCGGAATGGTAAGCGCACAGTAAAATCTAGCTATGGTTTATTAGCCACATATTTTTTAGTTGTCAATATAAAGATGTCACCAATACCGGTAACGCAATATCATTGTGTGTGTGACTGTTCCGACACACGCGTGCTGTCACAAAATCATTGTATTGGAGTCGGAAGAACAACAAGAGATCATTGCACGATAGCGTCATCAATGCCGTTTTGACAGTTCGGGAGCTTGTTTACGTGGACTTAGAATATTTTTGGTAAGACCGGTTTGAGATTTTGTGCTCTTAATTTATTACGATCTAAGTTAAATTGCCTATATTTATATCATTTCTAGGATCTAATCTAACAGAATCCGGAAAAAGCCAATTAAAAATTTCGTTTTAGCGATTCAAATTCTAACACCTTGTAAAGGAAGGTCCATTAATTATGTCACGCAGTAAGGGGGGAGGGGGGAGGGGGGGGGGTGGCGGCAAAAAAATTTGAAGGTCCATACAAAAAACGTGACAAGGGGGAGAGGGGGACTTACAAAAAGTCAATTTTGCGTGACGTAATTAATGGACGTTCCCTAAACAAGCTCCCTGAACTGTCCAAAAAGTGAAGTTAATACATTCCGTGCAATGATCTAGTACGTAAAAAAATGTTGCCCATCAGTGTGGAAAAACCAGCTATGTCACATCATGACATAGCAAAATCATTCTGAGCTCCTCGTTCAATAGTTAGTACACAGAAAAAAAATGTAGTAAAAATTAACATTTTACTCGACTATTTTCAAAACTGCCATGAAATTTCAGTCATATTTACTATTATTATGGTACATACTTCAACATTTGTGCTATATTTGACAGATCTGATATTGCTATCGACCGCACCATGGATGATCTAATCGCAAGCACGGTTAAATCAAACGCATTTAAAGTCAGGTGAAAATTGTTGGTGTTTGCGCTTAATTTAACCATCGAAATGGTAGTTTCCACTGCGGTTTTGTTTTGCGTGTAGCGTTTTGAAACGCTTCCGGGATTATTCGAATCTCGATCGAAAACCTCGATCTAGCGGCAACCGGAACGACAACTTAAAATCCTTTCCATCCCCTCGGATGTGACTAAAAAAGTCAAAACATCATAATCTTTCGTTCAAAATGTGAAGAAAGCGGCAGGATATACCTAGGTTGTTCAAGGTAATAAAAACCCCAAACAGGAACGAGAAGCAGGAAACCAGTTCGAAAACAAGAGCGTACGACTGTACGACAAATTGCTGACAAAATTTGACTGCGTGGTTATGGATGATGAAACAAACGTCAAAGTAGACTTCAAGCAGCTTCCTGGTCTTGAGTTTTATACCGCATTACAACATGGCAAGCTTGACAATCATTTCAAGGCTAAAATGGTGTCGAAGTTCTCAAAAAGGAAAGGCTTTTTATAGTTGTGGTTTGAAAATCTTCATAACTACAGGTACGATCAACCAACAAGTTTACGCCAACGAATGCCTGCAAAAACTGCTACTACCATTCATCCAAAAGCACACGAGTTCTGTGTTGTTTTGGTCTGATTTGGCGTCTTGTAATTGTGGCAAAGCGGCTCAGGAGTGGTTTGCAAGAAACAATGTCAACATTGTACCAAAGGACTGTAATCCTCCCCAGAACTTCGTCCGATTGAAAAATGTTGGGCCATAGTGAAGCGAAACCCCGGGAAATCTAATGGAGAGGCAAAAATGAGAAATATTCCACTAAAAAGTGGAAAAATGCTTCCAGAATATGATGACTGAGGTCGCTGTGCTGAACTTAATGAATGGTTTCAAACGTAAAGTTAGAGCATACGGATATAACAAGTCCGAATAATAATATTTTATGTAAATGAATTATAAATGAACCCTTTGTTACGATGCGAGTTTTTCTTTGACTAGATTTTGCTGTGCACATACTTTAGTGTATTGAGGAAGCCTCAGTAACGTATGCATTAAAAAATGGACTGATTTTAAAGATTTTTACCTTCCGCCTGATGGTAAATCCATCTAGACGATCGTAGCAACCCTACTGTACAATGAATGAATTGACTGCGTTATCAGTTGATTTGCAGCAGCCATGGCGAGAACGCCTATGCAACTACGCCACTTAAGCAACTACGATGGTTTGTTCGTAATACCAGCTCCACCTCGGAGCAAACAAGTGGATATCGGAAAGCACTTCTTGACAGCAGGAAATAGTCGATCCGGCATTTACAACATCTCTCTTCTGGAGAAAGCCAAGAGTGTGAAACGAAGGCTTTGTTCCGGTCGCTCGACAGTGCTGTGCGACCGTAAAGTACACCAAAAGCTGTAGAGGAAGCTCGAGGACAAGGTGGCTTCATGGTTCCGGGCCTTGGGCCCAGATGTTCGTGGAACCGGCTAAACGGCGAAGAAGTACCAGAGCAAGATGGACATTGTTATGTGAAGCGTTAGACGTGTCCAGCCATGTTGGAACAGCAAGCAATCACCCAGTAGGAGCAGTTGAAGGTTCTGGTAAAATCATCTTTCCAGTGAAATACGGTTGACGAGACCTACTTGACGTTGACGGATGGCAACGACTGGCAGGAGACATGGTACTTTACATCTATCCTCTTTAAAAGATAAGCGTTGATGGCAAATGTATCACTTACTACAAGCTCCTAATGTAAGTCTTTGGTTGCTGACGATCCGCGAGAAGGGAATGCCCAGGTGTTCTTTTCTTCCGGACTTGTCATGATCGTGGAGATGTACTCTTTTGGCTGGATCAGGCCTTGGCCCAGTATAAAAAGAGATCACTAGAGGAGAAAGATGTTTTACTGACGACGCCATCGCTTTCAACGTCCCCAAGCCCGATAGAAATCTGTTTGGCGAACCTCAAACAGAGGATCTACTCCAATTATTGCCAAAGAGAGGAGCAGTTTATTGCCAACGTTACGAAAGAGCTAAAGTGCATGCCGACATCCATCTTTTCATCAGTCATGGCTGAAATTCCTGCCGTCAGGCCAATCAGAAGGGCCTTCGAAGCATGTTTGTTGAAGGTCACATAAGCATTACATTATCAGTTTTAAGCTTTTCTTTGAAGTGAACTAATAACTTTAATATAAATTTCACATACTTTTTGAAGTTTTGTTTCGTGTACATGTACTTGTCACACAATCATACTAATGCAAAAATGTCAGGTTCGGTGAACTCGCCAGTCACTCCTAGCTTAAATGAACCCTGGTGAATGTTCTGCAATCCTGAGTTAGGTTTTCTTCGCTTTGTGAGCCGGCGCCGAGTCCTCTTGGAAAACCCAAACCCTGGAACCAAAACAACGACGTGCCCACGATTCGACGACGTTCTTCACTCGTTCAGGTACAAAAACTGACCACCTGGTGGCCGTCAGCACGTCAACATGCGTTTGTAAGCTTTCTGGCAACTTTGCCGTTCTGATTATTCACGGTGAAGAGTCTCTCTTCGGTAAACAGGATATCCTCTAACTTCCCTTGAGGGGTCCTCTTCTGCAGAGCCTTCGCTCTTTTTACCCTTTCTTGTTTCTGCCTCACTGAAAGGTCTTGAATTTCCGCCAATTTAGTGGCACTACGTTGAGGATGCGCTTCTTGACGATCTTTACTATAGCATGTGTCAGACGTCGAGGATTGCGCCTCTGGACGATCTTCACCATAGCAGGTGTCACCACAGTAGCACTAAATTTCTGTTCGCGATACTTTTTCCCCGATAAAACTCGATTACAAAAGTGATACATACATCTGTCACTGACAACGAAAACACAATGCTGCTTCATATGCAACGTAATAATGGCTGTTGAAGTAATGTAGCACATTAATTGCCGCACCCTGTAGATTGTGCCAAACCAGAATGTTTTGTGAGCTACTGTTTATAAATATATCATGACGGCGGTATTTTTATAAAATACTATGATTTTGCGTTCTGTTTCGGTTTCAAATAATGCGCAACTTTCGAAGAGCTGATAATTCCCGGAATAGATCTTGGCTTTTGGATCAAATTTTGCCTCGAAAAAGTGAAAACCGGAGAGATGTATCACGCAGAAGCCTCAAGGAAGCTCAATTGTAGTCAACAGACGATCTACGAAGCATCTTTTCCGGATCATCTTTCTACTTCGTCCGAGTGTTGCTTTACCATTGGAAGCGATGATCTTCGGGAGATTGCTCGGATCTATTTGAGGAAGCAGGGTTGGAACGTCCCAGCTCCCAGTCTCAGGATTGGGTGCCTTGATTCCTTCGCGATCATCAGGAGCTAAGCAAACTGTTTATGTTGAATCGAGCAGGATTAGCACGCGAAACAATCAGAGAATATGGTCAACGTCAACGCTCGACGGAATCTCTTGCTTCCAACATGTTCAACTACGATGAAACGAATCTCTCGGATGATCCAGAGAAGAAGCTTCCAATTCGTAACCGTGGTTGGATATATTTTGAAAACGTGAGGAAGTACAGTAAGTCAGCCACATCCGTTAATCCGTGATGTATTGAGGCAATGCGAAAGAAGAGGTGTTGCCAACATCCGTGGCGTTTAAGGCAGAGCATCTATTGTACTCTTGGGTGCTTAATGAGCATAGAAAATTAATGAGTCTAGGGTTTTTTGAGGAGATTTTTGGCTTTCCCTACCAGCAACAAGGCATTTGAAAGGACCGATCGAAGACAACCTTTTCTCACATTCGAAGCCGGAGGTTGTTGAAATTAGCTTTTTTTTGTCCCTTGCGTACACCGGACCAATGAAGCGAGAGTGGTTCGAGATACGAGCACGCTGGTGGGTCTCCCGTGATAGTTCTAAGAATTCAACAATTCCTAAAAGCAGACTCGGAAGCCTTATCAACGAACTGGCGAATTCAAGTGGCATTCTAATGCCAGGCTGCATGTAGTGTGGAATCGTACCATTTCCGGAAAAGCTGACATGGTTGGTCAAAGCAACGATGGATCGAGTGATGCGTGTCGTTCGAGTATCAGGGACACTCTCGAGCCCTTTCGAATCTCGAATCTTGATCGTGTGTGTTGTTTCACATTGCATTGGAGAGTGTGATTTGAAGAGTTGGAACAGACACAAGTGGCACGATGTTCATGAAGTCTGTCCAACTATTTGCTTTGCCAACGACGTTGAAATCGTAGCACGTAGCTTTGAGACGATGGCGGAAACGTACATCAGACTTAAGGCTGAAGCTGGTAGGATTGGGCTTGTGATTAATGCGTTGAAAACAAAATACATGAAGGGAAGAGGGTCGCGAGAAGACAATGTTGGCCTCCTAGCACGAGTTCAGATCGATGGTGATGAATTCGAGGTAGTAGACGAATTCGTGTATCTGAGCTCATTGGTGACCGCCGATAACGCCACCAGCAGAGATATACAAAGGCGCATTATGGCTGGCAATCGTGAGTACTTTGGACTCCAAAGGCAAAGTTCGCCGAGCAACAATGTTGACCATCTACAAGACATTAGATTAGATCAGTAGTTCTCTACAGCCACGAAACATGGACATTGCTAGTGAAAGACCAACGCGCCATTGATGTCTTTGAATGGACGGTGCTGCGTACGATCTCTGGTGGAGTGCAGATGGAAGACGGAACGAAGAGGAGGTGAATGAACCACGAATTGCATCAGTTGCTGGGAGAACCTCCCATCGTACACACCGCTAAAATCGGTCGACTACGATGGGCTGGGCATTCCATAAGAATGTCGAACAAAAGCCCTGTTAAAATGGTTCTCAAAAACCAAACCGACGGGTACAAGGAGCACAACAAGCAAGGTGGATCGATCAAGTATAAGGAGACAGCGATGCTGATGAGGTACAGTCATGGACCGATAACAATGGAGACAACTTTTGCTTACAGCAGAGGCCACACCGACCTTGCTCTGATTGGTAAGGTAAGTAAGGAATAGTACCATGGAACCCTCTTGAATTTGGTTAGTTAGCTGCCTACTGAGAACGCGAACATCAATTTTGTTGGGTTCAAGAAGTTGCTGGAACAGCACCGCAAGACGTTATCGGATCTTCAGCTGAGCCTCAACCGAAAAAAAAGCTGAAAGTATCTCCCGGAAAAAAGTATTTCGTTCCAATAATACACCTCAACTGGAACCGGGACCCAGATTAAAAACGCCCACTAAACAAGGAAGGAAGCTGAAAATTGCCAAGTTATGAAGAACAATGGTTTGACGTTTCGTCATAAGTGTATGAAATGTTGTACTTTTGTATTGTGTTTGTTTGTTGTTTGTTTTATTACGTGCCTCAAATTCGGAATTACGTGAATTAAATGAGAACTTGGCTACATCAACCAAATTCAAAATTTGTAAAAAGTAACTCATAAAAAGTCCAAAAACTCATTTTTGCTCAGGATTTGAAAAATATTTTAGTTTTTATATCAATTGTGGCCATATTTTTTACAAATGACTCCTACATATCCACTTCATACATTAATAAAAATTACTGAAATCCATTTACCATTACAGCTGCACTGAAAATTTATTTTCGTAAATTAGCTTTCACTCGTTTTGTAAACATGGATTTTGTACATAGAACAGATGTCTCGTAAATTGTATGAAACATTCAACTTGCTTGTCATCTAACAAAATGCTAACATTACAGCCAATCGCTGCTTCTCTTCGATCGTACTCATAAATGATGGTGTTCCTGCCTGGGATGGCGGGAATCATTAATTTATCCCAAACTAGAAATGAAAGCGCTGTCGAGAGTTAGAACCTCATGCACAATAATCAAGTAACTTCTCACGAGTCAACATGGTTTAGAAAGATCAACCATGGTTTGACTCACTATCAGCTCTTCCTAAAAATATGGAGGAATCCAGGTTGAAAAAAGAAGAAGACACAGAGTGGTGATAAATCTGACAGCTCCCATGTTAAAGTATAGGACGAACATTTTAAAATGCTTCTAAAAAATTCGATTGAAATTCTAATTAAAAGCGGTTTGTTGTATGATGTATGAAAAATCTAAAACTACTCAATAAAGATATTTTCAGCTAAATAAAAAACAAATCAAAATAATGCCCCTATTTTGCAGTTTAGGATTTTTCTTACATCATTCAACAAACTGCTTTAAATTAGAATTTCATTTGAATTTATGTTAAGCATTTTAACATGTTCATCCTATACTTTAACATGGGAGCTGTCAGATTTATCACCACTCGGTGTTTTCTTCTTTCTTTAACTTGGATTCTTCTATAGGATCGAACCCAATATTTCAGAATAAGCATAATGTTCCTGACATTAAAAAATAAAACGCTAAAAACTCCTCGTGGTTGCGCTTTTTTTTAAATAATATTTTGAGCCGCTTATGTAAATCTGTCAGTCATTCATGCAACCACCAAAGAGACGTTTCTTTTTATTGTTAACAAATTACTCGTAGCTCTTTGTATTATTTTCGTAGAATGAACGAATGTTTTTGTTTTTTGTTTTTTGCTTAGTGCTTTTGACAGTTGCGCGTGTGGCATTAAATACGAAGGAAGCTTCTTAGAAAGTACAAACCGGTTGCGTTGCAGAAATCAACGAATAGATTTGTTAGTCGGTTATAAAAACCTTCGGTTATAAAAACGAAAAATAATTTTCAGTGTATAACAGTCTGAAAAAAGTGTCAAAAGAAGCCCCGCACGACAGTTCATATTATAAACTGCTTCAGTTTTATGGTCAGCCGAGGTCTATGAAATTCCACTTCGTATTGCCTTTAAATTTTCAAATTGTGTTCCAGTATTCCCAGGATTTTGTAAAGATATTTTAACCTTGATGCGTTTCAAATAAAACAAAACACCTTTTGTCGCACACTCTTTTTTTCTAACTGCTATCGCGCTTTTTTTATTCATTTTATGTTTAAGTACCGCTTCATACAAATTGTTTTGCTTTGATAATTGTCCAGGTTTAAACCAGTTAAAACCCGTGCGAACCCAAGTTGATTGCCAGTTCAATCCTCGACCCGAGCTGGGTTATAAAAACAAACGTTCACACTGGCGTTTCACAAACGGGAAACAGACCTGAACCTAATCAAATATTAACTCGCTGTTTAGCTGCGGCTGGACGAATTCCCAATAAAACAAACCTTTTTAAAACAAGATTAAGAGAAGGATTCGAAATAAAGGATTTGTTAAACTTTCACTTAAGCATATCCGGCTCCACAATCAATTAGGAAGTGATGTTTTAAATTCTCAACATCCCAAAGTGGCCGAAACGTTCAAGCATACATCAGTTATCGCTCTAAAACAGTATCATTTCCAATAACCAGTGCAATGCCGACCGTATTATTTTTTTAATGGATTTTAATCAATGTCACGATCATGGCCGGTCTTTAGCACTAGTATACAATAACACAGTCGCACCAACCACAACAACAGGAACGAAGTAGGCGCCGCGTCCAAATCTATGTCGGCTCTCTGACGTAAACGATGAACTTCATGCGCCGCCGGCTTTGATGATGATTCAATGTGCGGTTGAGACAGGTATAGGTCGGTGCAATACATATTCGTGCTCGAGGTATGGTACGAGCTACACTTGCAGTAGCTCAAAATTGCTTTTGGCATGCATACAAAAGCATGTACAGTCTACTTAGTGCGACAAACATGTGTATTCAACGAGGAATTATTGCAGCAATTATCGTTACATTAGAGAAGGGGACAGAATCGTCACTCATAGTTTATGGCGGTCATGCGTCGGAAGAAATTAGCATCAGTATCAGCCAGTACAAGCATATTCAGTAGTGCATAATCTCCGCTTACGAGGGTCGTAATGTAGCCATCCTCGTCGGTATCGTACGCCTCGTCGTCGCTGGTTATGGTGGAAATGCTATCCTGATCCACCGTGTCCGACATGCTCGGCATGGGCATCGGGTAGAAAGCCTGCGCTCGCTTGCGCCGCGATTTCTTCTTCTGCGGTATGTTCTCCATGGAAGCGTTCAGTAAGCGTCGTTCACGAAACTGCCTATATAAAGTTACCATACACCCATAACATAAACTGAGCCCTAAATGGGAACATGCAATGGACTGCAATTACCTTAAAACACGCTCGAAACTGGCCCATTCTTCGTCCACCAGTTCGACGTTCTCCTCGCCAAACTCCTCATCGTGAAAGACTCTCTCCGTATAATCTGTACTGTTGGCCCGCAACCGCTCCATTCCCCCAGTGTTCGGACCGCGACCTGCTCGGCCGCGATCCTTCTGAGCGTCTGTCTTTTTTCGCCACATATTTTTACGTATTCACACCACTTCTAGATGCAGTTCTATGAAAACATTACACTCGATGCGAGGAACTACTGCCTGTCACACAGTACTATGAACTCGAACGTGCTGTTCTAACGATCTGAGAAAGAACGATGGATTACCAAAGTGGCCCTAATGGCGTTATCATCGTCATCATATTTCCTACAGCTGAATTCATAATTCGCACTTCTTGGGCTTGATCAACACAGTCAAGCTCAGAGTGAGTCAAACGCGCTCGGGCAGTACATCTCACGATGACAGTCACAATTGTTGCAGTAATGCGGTAATAAAATAGAGGAACTGGTTTAATCTCAACCAATTTACTCCAATCAAAGACTGATAGTGTAAAAAAAATGAGTCGTAAGCTTAGGCACGTACTATTGCGAAGGTTGACTTCGAGATGCCGGTTCAAAACATTGATCTCTTGGTTTGAGTGCCTTGACATTGTTCTTGAAGCAAATCGGAAAGCGACCAATAACATAAGATTCTGAAGTGAGATTTTTTCTATCAAATTGTGTTTTTACTTCGAGCTGAGATTTACTACCTATAGGTTGGAAAAGGTTAGTAAAAATACAGTGTGTCTCACAATATGTGTCACCTTTTTTCAGTGTTGGTTTATTTCAGCTATATAATTTTAACAGCGGAAATGATTATACCAGTTTTGAGTGTATTCTTTTGACAGCTTATGGCTTAAGATAAATAAGCGATTCCGTTTGTTTATATTTATCAGCTAACATGGATGTCATACGGGTGCCAGTTTTAAAATAACATATGCAAAAGCTTAGACCGTTTCAGATATCCAAAAGCCATAAACAGTTCGAAGTGGATAAGCGTTTTGTTTTTCGTACCTTGAAACGGTTAAAGGAAACTGGAAATTTCTATATTAAACACAAAGTGGGTGCCAGAACGAAAAAAAAGCTTCCAAATGTGTGAGGGAGCAAATAAGACGTAATCCGGCCGTATCTGGCCGTAAAGGGTCCAAAGAAGCAGACATTTTTTGGTTTGGCACGGTGACTGCGAGATCTCATTTTCGGATAAGTCATAATCAGGACAGTCATAATCAGCCTTCAGGACAGTCACAATCAACAAAATGATCGTATGTATGGCAAATGCCTTGCCAATATTTCAAGAGATAAACTAGCTGTAGAACGCTGTCAGAATGTATCGAAAATCATGGTATGGGGCGCCGTTTCACGAAAAGGAAAACTTCTTTTTCTATTCATAAAAATCAACACTGAATATTACATCAAGCAGGTTTTGAAGAACCATCTGCTTACTCGTGCTTCAACACTGTATGGGAATACACCATATTGTTTACAACAGGACTCAGGTCCAGCTCACAAGGCAAAGAAGACACAAGCGTGGTGCGAGGAAAATTTCCCCGATTTCACCACAAGCGAAAAATGGCCTGCATCTTCACCGGATCTCAACCCACTTGACTACTTTGCTATATACATAAGTATGAGTGACATTTACTCATATCTGCTATTTTCCTCAGTTTGTGTATTTTCCACTTTTTGCTATTCTGAGTCGAAATTAACTAAATTTTAAGTCGAGCTAAGTGGCCGCGTACGTCTGCATTTAGCATCTCTGTATCATTCAAATCAAATTTTCATAAGGTCGAAAGTACCAAATGTAAAAAAAAATGCCTTCAAGCATATTTTTTTGAGAATTTCTAGCTTGTTTACCTATACGCACAGCATCATAAGGTGATAATTGTTTCATCTGTACATGGTGTTCGTACGTGTGGGTGAGCTAGCAGCTTTTAAAGAAAATATGTTTATACATCTGAAAAAGTTACTGTTTTAATTGTAAATCCTAAGTCATGAACTAATAAACAGTCTGGTATGACGCAGAACATCCCAGATTTCATCATAATGTCGGTTGACTTTCCAGAAAATCCATCCCAAGTTCTGAGCTCCGAGACTATTTGGATGACCTAGAACATCCCATGTTGAGGCTCAATTAACATGGTTGAGTACATATCGTACATTAGTATAGCTGAAAAAGCTGCCGTTACTATTGTAGATCCAAAGTTCTGAACTCCAGGAAAGTTTGATTGACCTAGAACATCCCAGATTATCTTATAGAGTCAAAGTAGTTTTAAAAGTTTCAATGCACATTAATGAATACATATCCCTAATTCGTATAGCTAAAAAACTACAGCAACAACTTTAGATCTTAAGCTATGAACTAAAGAACAGTTTTGGTGACCTAGAACACCGAGATTACCTCAAAATGTCTGTTGACATTCAAACGCTTCAGTGAACATGGTTGAATACATGTAGTAACTTTGAGTAGAAGAAAAAGGTACAGTTACAATTGCAAATCCTAAGTTCTGAACTACAGGGCAGTTTTGACGACCTAGAACATCCCAGATTATCCCATAATATCTGTTGATCTTCCAGAAGACTAACTGAACATGGTTGAAAAGATAGCGTAACTTAGCATAATTGGAAAAGCAATAGTTACAACTGTAGATCCTAAGTTCCGAACTTCTTCATGTTCAGGATGATCTGGATTGAAAATCAGGCCATTAACGCATTTTTTTCTGATAGAATAGTCAACAAGTTTGACACAAATAGTGCTCGTTTTTGTTCAGTGTGTGGTTTTATACAGGTATTTTTCTTCTGGTAAATGTTTATCCACAACAAATTTTATAATTACATTGTAATTTCAGCAGGGACCTGGCGGGCAGCGATTTTCTTGAAGCGAACATCTCTAACAGCCAAACATCAAAAGAATCACTGTTTGTAAACAATGCTGGCGTTCCGTCCCCTTAAGCTTAGTGACGTTAAACTTTTCGAGGAAAACAAACCATCATTCCTCAGCATGTTCCAGAAAGAGAAAGGTGATAAAACGTCAAAACGCCTAATAGTCAGGCGGACCTTATTTAAATAAGGCCCGTGTTATGTTGCAACTGTTAAACGCTAGTAAATTGGATAGGGTTGGCAGGTCCCTGAATTTCAGCAATTTGTATGACAGTAACAACTGAATGTCGCTTTTGTTATGTTGCTTCATCTGGCTGATAAAGCAGTATTGCTATTGGTAGTGTGTTGCAATAATGACAAAACGTTTTTTTGTCACTGTTGCATAAAAACAAGGTCGTTGCAACATGTGTGCGAGTCACAACATTTTCTCACAGCAACTTGTCACTTTCCCATCATCGATACAACATTTTGTTGTTTTCCTACGAGTTTTGTTGTAATACATTCAAGTTGGAACATATCGTTGCTGCAGAGTGAGTGAATAAAGGGCGTAACACTCGTCAAAGTATTTTATTTTTTAAGGTTCAAAAAGTGAATATTTGACACACTGATCAAAACAAGTCACTGCCATGTCAAATGAAGGATTGAATTGACATCCTTCAATTTGCCTGAATTTCCCGTTGTAGTTTCTGAAATACCACTTAGGGTATTCTTGTAACTCGTCAGGGGATGAAATTTGTAGTCGTAACTTTTGCATGAGAGGTATAGATGTTAACGACTACGGTGGGATCTCCCTTTAACTGTGGACGAAAACAGAAGCTGCTGCCATTTTGCAATAATTGATAGCTCGTTCTATTCCATGGCTGCCTCATGTGGTTTACCTTTATCTCTCAGTACTTTTGTAGCGTTTAATTGTTTCCGTTATGAACTCGTAGAATTTCAGCTGAACAAAGCCGAAATATTCTCACAAACGGTGTACAAAGCCCGGAATGTCACTAAGAAATGTGACAAAAATGGAAGGAGTAGGTTAGGAAGCCATCCGAACAGCGATCAGGAAGCGAGTGTGGATAAACCGAAATAGAGTTGATAAAATGTCGTAAAAAAGATGTCTGTACTGAACCATATGAAGAACGTTTGCAAAAAGGCACACCAACAAGCACACAAACGCTTAATTGCAAATGCAAATGAGAACATTAACCTAATTTGATACTCTAATGTAAACAGTATCTAAATATATAAAAATGAATTTCTGTCTGTTTGTCTGTCCTGTCTTGTCTTGTCTTGTCTTGTCTTGTCTTGTCTTGTCTTGTCTTGTCTTGTCTTGTCTTGTCTTGTCTTGTCTTGTCTTGTCTTGTCTTGTCTTGTCTTGTCTTGTCTTGTCTTGTCTTGTCTGTTTGGACATCGTTCACAGAAAACAATCGCGAATTCGGTTGAGCTGACGCAAAAAACGGGGTCGAATGTCATCAGCATCCCAAGGAACATTGGTGGTTTTATCATGGTTTTATAGCATTCTGGAAGTCTAA
Source organism: Aedes japonicus (assembly GCA_034211315.2). Taxonomy (NCBI): domain Eukaryota; kingdom Metazoa; phylum Arthropoda; class Insecta; order Diptera; family Culicidae; genus Aedes; species Aedes japonicus. The sequence continues at coordinate 118,041 of JASCZW010004620.1, read as the reverse complement.
TCCATGCTCTTCAGAACCCTTATAAAAGCAAAATTGTTACTTGGGATGTTTCTACAAACCAAAACGGTTCAGAGGAAGTCAACCAAGCAGTCGGAAAGGGGAACATACAACAAACAAGAGGAGAAACAAATGGTGAAAGTATACAAGAGGAAGTCCAACCTGTCAAAACCCAGAAGATACCTCGCCGAGAAGATAAAGGGCTTGAAACAGCGAAAAGTTGGTCCCGAAAGCTATGTGATTCGTTGTTAACCAAACATATAACTTGAATCGTACAGGACGATGATACTTCGTTAGGAGTAAAGACGTTTGGCCGAATGGACGTTTTGCAAAAAAAACGTTTGGCCGAACGGACGTTTGACCGAATGGACGTTTGGCCAAATCGGCGATTGGCTGAATACAAATTTGGGGAGCAGATGCTTTACAATGCGGTTTTCTCACTGGAGGCCTGATTTTTTGTTTTCCCTCAACCCATTCTTACAGGAAGTTTAGAGATTGAAATTTATATGTTATATATGTTTAAGGTGTAATGGAAATGTGAAAAAAAATTAGTCAGAATCAAATCATATCCTCATTTTCCACCTGATCTCAAGTTAGCAGCAATCGCCATAATAAAGTCGTTGGGATTGTAAAGTTCGAAATTTATAATAATTTCTAATATATTTTTATCTCTAATAATTTCAGCGGTTTTTCGATTTCTGTTGGAATAAGCAGCTAATATTGAAGTCACCAGCGTATTGGTGTATTTATCATCCTGTTTTATCAAGTTAGGGTTCGAAGCCATTCAGCCAAATATCGTTTAATCATTTGATTTCAAAAAACGTCTCAAAAGTAAAATAATAAAAATTGCAATTTTATGAAACCTTAAAACTGTTATAAATTAGTTTCTCATAAAATTTACCAGTCGGTTCCAAATTTCTCAAATGTAAATGAAAGTTTCAAAAGCGCTACATTTCACTGATCAGTGAAACTCCAAAAGAACTGCTCATGTTTGAAAGAAGTTAAAATATCACATAAGAGTTTTATACCGGGCAAGCGCTTGAATCAAAAGTTTGCTTTCGGATACAAGAATATGGAGCGTCATGAAAGACTCATGTGTAAAGAATCAATACAAGGTATCTTTCGAAAGAACTGCATATTTCTTCAAGATTATTAAAAATAATGACCCATTCCTAGCTCTTTTAACATAATACATTCTAGCTATTTAATATAATACATGTTTCCACCTAATATCAGGAGTCTAAGATTTTTCCAAAAAATATTCATGTTTCTCATGTATATGGCCTAATGGCCGAATACCATGTTTTGCATATTTGAACACAAAAATTTCGGTTTTAAGTGAATCGATATAGTTAAAACTTAATCAAACTGCTTATTACTGTAAATGCGCACACTTATCAATAAACTCTAAGCGTAATAAGTCGAGAATATTTCATTACATCGGGATGCTATCTAATGTGTTCCAGAATTCCTGTTTTTAGATCTAATGCGTTTGAGAATACTTTTGTGGAATCTTATTTTCTTTTCTTAGCAATACATATATGTTGATAGCCAATTTTTGACCAAACGTCCATTCGGATAAACATCCATTCGGCCAAACGTCCATATGCCAAATATGCATATACCAAACCTTCCTTCCCCGTACGGGGCGATGAAACATGAAGGCTGGTGACTTTTTACAAATCCCTGTTTATAAATTTTATACTGTGAAGGACAGAGGAAGCCTAGAGTCTAAGTTTAAAGAACAGAAGATAGAAAAAAAACTCTCGTTTGACAAACCATATATGCGTGCGCAACCAACCATTCATCTCAACCGGGAATATTAACAGTGCTATCTACATCAAAGAGTGTCTTCAAAGACGCCTATTTCCACTTCTAAAGCTACATTCTCACCCTGTTTTCGCCTGATTTAGCATCTCGTCACTACTCAACAGTGAAATGGTGCGAGGAAAACAATGTCATTGTGGTACCTCGTGACATTAATCCTCCAAACTGCCCAGAGCTCCGACCGATCGAAAAATTGTTGGGCAATAGTGAAGGCTGATTATTGGAAAATGGAAGAAGAGTCAAAATCGCTTCAAAACTTTAAGCAGAAGTGAACAACAGGACAAACCAGAGGAGAGAAGCTTGTCCAAACCTTGATGGCAGGGGTCAAGTCAATGGTCCGAAAATTTGGGCTTCAGGGTGAAATTTGAATCTATTATTGCAAAAGCGTAGAGGAACATCCTTAGAGCTGCTTAGAATTCTCAGAAATCGATGAAGCAGTGAAAGAGGAACTTCACTTGAACGTTTGCCGGGAATCCTAGAGGGTTTGAGCTGTTTAGTGGAATACTTGTAACTATAAATTAGAGGAAAAATTAGTAATCTCCATTTAATTCCAACTACCTTTGCTTATCTTCGACAGATACGCGTATTTCGTCTACAATGTGCAGACTTCTTCAGTGTCTCGTACTAATAACTCGACGTACTCGTACTAATAACTCGACTTGTTTGCCGGGAGTTTATACGTCAAATTTTGATCAAAATTCCATATATTAAAGGGGCCAAAATGGTAAAACCTTCAAACTTTACTCTTTCATGAGTCAATGTGTGGAATGTGACAAGTTATCAGAAGGACTCATTACTTTAAGCCGTTTAAGTGTGGGTATGGCATTTTATTAACAACTATTAACAAAAGTGATCCCCAGTGCACAGTGGTCCAGAATGCGAATTTAGGTGGAAAGCTAGGGGCAAGACACTGAGCAATCCTGAGTAACTCTGAGCAATTATGAGCATCTCTTATTAACTGGATTCATATTGTGCTATTCAACATTCCTACCGTTTGTAAAGCTTGGTTTTGACAGTGAAATTGCACAATCAAAACAAGACAGTTCTGTCGTGAATGGTTACCGTATCAACGTTGTGGTAATCCTCATCCGCTAGTCATCATACTAATATGTAGTTGATAATAATTTGTGTAGATTGTGTCGATCCCCCAGCCCGAGCTCAGCTTATTGCTAGCCCTCATCTACTATTCACCTGAAGCCGTCCCCGTATGAAAATTAATTAGTCGCGCCATTATCAGCCTACTTCTGTTATTGGTTGCCAAGGTTACCACCGTTACCAGGTTATCACCGACCAATTCAAGCCAGGGCTGCCAGAATACTTTAGATCGGGTTACAAATTATACAAGTTGATGGAAGCTGATGCATTCTGAGCAAACGTGAGCTTTACGATCAAATATGAGTGAAGTTGTTTTTTCGTTTTCGCCTACATTTTTTTTTTGGCATTCCCATCACTCTATATCTTGGGGGAGAAGAAAATCATAAAGTGTGCAAATTTGATGAATCCTGAGTGATTTTGAATTGGAAAAAGTTACTCACGAGAAAGCTGTCTTGCCCCTTGGTGGAAAGATACATTTTCAGCTTGTGTTTGAAGTTTAAAAGCAAAATTTTCTTCTACAAAGTCGAGCTCTGTCGACACTGAAGAAGGCTGTAAGTCACAGACGAAATAGCCTATATGTCAAAAGATAAGCTTTCTGTAGAAGAACTCAACGGGATTTGCTCGCGTTTTCTAGTGTTAGTTTAAAATTGTTTAAGTTTTTAATTGTTTTTTTTTGGAAAAAATGATCATGTGAAGTGTTAATTTAAATTTTCCTAGTATTCTAATTATAATCGTTTTACTAATACGGTTGTAAAAGTGTTTTTTAAAAACAAGAGTTTAAAAATAAAGCGAAGTTCTACAAAGTTGTTTTTAATAACGAGGTCCTTCTTTTGGTGTGAATGTAAACCAGGGTGGTCCTTGTTTTAACAGAAATCGAAAATCTAACTTTTTCATTTGCAAAAATAAAGGCATATATTTGTCAGAAAATTTGTAGATGAGACCATTTTAAGCAAATACAAATTTCAATCTAATAGATTTTTCTGTAGCTTTTGAAATGACCGAGTTAGAGCTATTTTTCCTACGTAGCATAGGATGTCCCTATAAAAATGAGTTATTTTGCTGTAACTTTCTGAAATTTTTGAGCAAGTTGTCTTAGCATTGATTCTAGAACAATGATAGATACAACTTTTGGAATGTTGAAATCGTCGCTATCGTATTTCAAACAAAAGTTATTATGCTTTTGTAAAAAATAGGCCTTTTTCAAATATTGATCGCTCTGGTTGGGGCACACAGAAAAAATATTTCTTAACTGAATTTGAAAGCTGTTTTTATTATTGCATATAACATCTGGATACTGGATTTAGGTTATTTTTTTTAATTTAGTAAAACACATCTGAAAAGGGAATAATTTTATAAGAAAATCGTTAAGAACTCGCTAACGGTAAGAGATATTGGCAAGATTTATAGGTTTAAAGTTTCATCTTATTAAGTTCTAAACATCTCCTGCAAAAATCTTTGTTGGCAAGCCTGAAATGAAAAAATTAGAGCAAAAAACTTGTTTTTTGTAGGGACACCCTAAGTTATCTTTGGCAAATAAAAAAGTTAGAAATTCGATTACTCTGAAAATAAGAGCCACTCTATTTTTCATTGAAACCAAAAAAAGGGCCTCATTATTAAAAACAACTTTGTAGAAGACAATTTTGCTCCAAAACTTCAAACTTAGGCTGGAAATGTTCTTTCCAGCTAAATCACATTCTGGACCACTGTGCACTATGCAGTGACGAGAAAAAATGATTTGAGGAAAGAAGAACAGTATTTAACAACCCATAATTGGATTGGATTCTGAGCATTTTGAAAGCAAGACTTTGCTTTCACGTCGTCCAAAATGAATAGCAAGGACGACATCCAGGACGACATGCAAATCACACGAGCCAGGAAACCAAGCAGTAGTTAAGGGCTTATGCTGAATCATTCTTGATGACAGTCATTACCTCAAAATTTAGAATTAATATAACTCAGAGACGGTACTAGATATTGAAAATTTAATCTCATCAGTTTGTATGCTTACTTGCTGTGAGCAATCTGATAAAGTTCGATTCGATGTTCATTCACTAACAATCGAGATTTATCAATTTGAAATAGCAAGGCGAATTTGCGAGAGCGAGATAAAAGATAGAATTCACCTTAAAAGATCACAAAATAGATCTGCTTGACTGACTAGCTCGCTCTTCTGACCTGAATCCAGTGGACAACTTTTTAGGAATAAAACTTATTCTGATGTTAATCAGTAGCTCATCACTGTCACTGAACTCAAATCAACTAATTCGGGGGCAAGGGTAAATGGTGAGAAAACAATGCTGCAAAACTGCCCGTCAACAGTTTGCCAAATTTTCCGAGTTATCAACTGGACTGGAATGGTAAACGATTATTGAAATTAAAATATTATTGACAACAGGAACCAATAAAAATGCTCTCAAAAACAGATTTGTCGAATAGACTACTCGAATTTTTCTACCAGCTACCTGCAGTGTAGTTGTAGCCAAATAGAAGACATTTTGAACATCACTGACACTGTCATTCTTAAAGTTTTGCTGAAAACATTATCTAAGATTTGGAAGGGTTTAAGTACTCTGCAACCTAATCCCTTCCAATGTTTACGATTTTATTTTTTGACTTGTTTTCTGCATTGCAATCCACCGTATAATGCAATGATCTACACTTAACAAATCTTGTATGTGTCCAAAAACCATTCTGTTTCATCACTATCACAATTTTGTTTCCAAGACATTCTGGTGCAATTCATTCAATCAATAACGTAGAAATAAAATAAGTCAACATCTTATTCGTTCCACAACAAACTCTCAACATTGCTAGCTTTCACTGTAATTTTCGTCTGCGTAAAATACATTCATGTAGATTTTTAAAATCAGCACGCTGCGTAGTTCCATGTGACAGACTGGTCCTCTTCACCACCCGAATCAACTGCTTACAATGCGAAAACTATCACTTAAATCACACAAACATGATCAGCACTAGTTCCAGTACTGGAGGACACTGTGTAGCAACTATGCAAACGACAACGCGCCCGAATTCTTCGCGACAATCTTTCACACTAAGGATCCCGAATGACTGATTGTGCCTTCTAGATCACTCACAGCTTCCAGTCTAATCCAGCTCCCCGGCTACCGGCTGACGCAACTACACCTAAAACGAACGCTCATAATTTCGGGGCAATTTTCCACAAATCATAGCACTTTCTGCCACTAGCATCAAGTTGCGGGTGTACAAAGTGATGTCCACCTTCCGAGAGAGAGAGAGATGCGAGAATGCGAAATTCTAGCAAGATCTCCTCACATCTACCCACTTGACAAAATCGGTAGCTACCAGACAGGCATCTTCATTGATGGATTTTAATGGGAAAATTAGTGTACGGAGACGACGACGGCGACGACGATTTACTCATACACAGCGCAGTGTGATCACTCACTCCTCCGTCGCCGGCGTCCGTTGTGTAGAACAGCGGATTCGAACGACAAAGCCCGGAACCCCGCGCACTAACCTCGATGGTGGAATACTTGCTATCCCATAGCAAAGGATGGTGACGCCGGGTGCGTTCCTTTTTCAATGTGTTCATTTGAAACATCCTGCAGGACCAGATGAAACCGCAGCGCCGTCAAGGACCTGCTACTGCACCAACTAATCGATTCCAATGGATAACTACTAAACATGATTGCTGGTAGCCGAATTGTTTTATAGATCGCGATTTAATAACGTTTAGAAAAACGCTCGAGAAAAGAACCTTCCTCCGGTGGGTGCTCTTATCGTGAAGTCAATATTGGTTCTGAAAATTGTACCCTCTAATTGTGCTTTTCGTCGGTGGATTCCTTCCACCTGACTGGACCAAAAACCAAGGCATGACGTCGACGACACCGGCCTTGGGACTAAGCGTTTGCTTGCCGTGTTTGACATCGTTTCTCTATCAATATTTAGCTAGATACGATCAGCGCAAATTGAATTTACAGATTGGAAGGCGCAGACTTTTCGGACTTCCCTGAAAAAGTCAATGAGGTGCTCGTTTCGATAGTGTTTTGTCGTCCGCGCCGTGGTTACCTCTGTCTGTTTGTTTACAATAATAAAGATCCTGATTGACAGGTGTTCGATATATTTTACAACTGCATTCCTAAAGGGTGAAGAGTGTTTTTAACGAAGGGTAATTTCCTGTTTTCAATTTCAAAGATGATGACTTATGTGATGTCAGTTGTGGTCATCTAGGCTTAATTACAGTATTTCATTCGACTTTTTTAGAATCATTGGAAACATTGGAAGTGAATAATCATTTCAAGTTGAATGGACTCATTTTCCGATAACTGGGTTCAGAAGGTGAACTCCTAAATATGGAGTATAATGAAATTGTAGCGTTTGGCTAAGCTTATACCTTTCTCTAACGGTGTCAATGTGTAGGCCAATAACACTTCTCAAAAAAATTAATATTACGAGTAATGCAATCCTTGTTGTGTGATTCGTTGAAATTTTTCCATTAGATTTAATACAAGGATTTCAAAAACTTAAATTCACATAATCATTTTATTTGGTGTTATAATAATATCCGACCGTTTTTGTAACTCAGTGCATGTGTAGCTTAAAGCCAAAAAAACGAAGAAAATTAGGGCTCAATGGTGAAAATCGGTTGAAAAATGAGGAAGTTATTCTGGTTTTTGGACAAGTGCAGAAATGCGGAAAAAAACAAAAATTGGAAAGAAATATGCCCATCACACACACACACACACACACACACACACACACACACACACACACACACACACACACACACACACACACATGATGATGATGATAAAATATTTGAAATTGGATTACATGCGTTGGAGATAGTCCATTTTAAGTAAATGTGTTTTTGTTCATTTATAAAAAAAAACAACTCTTATCCGTATCTCAAAAGCTGTTCTAGGTACTTTTATTTTTTTACGGCTTTTTATATTTTGCATAAAATTTCACATTTGATCTACACAAATGATGATCAGCTTACCGAGTTCATAAATGCTGTTAACTTGTGTTATAGAACGATTACTTCATGTTGCACAAAATACAAAAAATACAAAATACATAATAAATCAAATTACATTACTCGTATATGCAATACTCGCAAATTAAAGGTGAATTAATTTGGGGTTACTACATACATGCAAAAAGAAAAATGCATTCAAATTCAACTTTTTGAGTGATCTACGGTAAAATATCCATTAATGAATGATGAAATGAATGCAGATCTGTTTTTCGGAATGATTTTATTTTTCTTGACTAAAAAGGGGTCTGAAGTTCTGTCATTAAACGCTTCTTACCAGAGGAAGACACATTTTAGTGAAGATAAAAACAGTGTTTTAGTAACTTGGATAATTCTCATGTTTGGTTGAAGTTTGTATTTCATTTGAATGGGAGGGGTAGTTGGTAGTTCAAGACCACAGAAACATTTCTTGTCATAAAAAACCCTCACATGCCAAATTTGATTCCATTTGATTGATTTGTTCTCAAGTTTGGGCAACCAAATTGTTTAACAAAATTTGCCCTTTCAGAGGGCGGAGGGTTCCAAAATCACCATAGATACATTTCTTGTCTTCAAAAACCTCCACCTGCGAAATTTGGTTTCATTTGCTTGAATGGTTCTTGATTTATGAAGAAATTTGAGCTTCATTTGCATGGGAGCCTCTGCCCCCTTCAAAGGGCGTCTCAAATCACCATAGAAATATTTCTCTCCTTCAAAAACCTCCACACGCCAAATTTGGTTCCATTTGCTTGAATAGTTCTTCAGTTATGCAGAAAGTTGTGTTTCATTTGTATGGGAGCCCCCCCCCCCCCCCCCCTTACAGAGGGTGGAGATGTCTCAAATCACCATAGCAACATGTCTTGCATTAATTTTTATTTAAATAGATTTGTTTACCAAAGCTTGAAATGCCTGACGGTAACTGGAAATAGATCCTTAAGTACAAAACAATCATCGAAAATGTCATCTTGTATTTTTCAACTTTTGTTTACGTCATGTCAAAATGTTATCATTTTGAGTTTTGGTGGTATTGTAAATTTAAGAGCAAACGCAAATATCTGTCTTCATGGAAGCTTCTTTTAGGTACATCCAAATAGACTTAAATATCATGATTTTTTTTCTTAGAGTATAACTGTGAGATCAAAAGTGTTACATTCACTATAGTGTTCAAGTTATTTTCAATGTTGAATATCATTTGAATGTATGGATATTGCACACTCACGCCTAATATATTGTGAGACAAACAAATGGATTGTATATTTTGAAAATCCGCACCTGGAACAAGTTATTGGCATGGAGTCAAAATGACTATTTACAGCAGTTTTATTTATTATGAGTTATTTTGCAAATTTGTCATGGTTTTCCATGATGCTTTTTTCTATACCAAGTGTCATTTTAAAATTTGGAAAAATTAGAGTGCTACGGTAAAGTGAAAGGTTTTTGAACGCTAAGAATTCTCGTTTAACTGAACACAATTATTTCATTCATACACCATTCGAACAGAAAAACTTACAAAATGTTTGCATAAAAATTGCAATTAAGTGCTATTAGTATAAGTAGCATTTTTTTTTCCTCTCATACAAATCTCCGTACAAATAGATTGAAAACATGCTTTTCCCTATCCGGGTCATCAAAAGCGGGTAACAAATGGTTCAAATTGTCTTCTTCTTTTTATTCCATTTAGTTTCATTCCATGATGAATACAGAAATAGGCATACCCCTCAGCTGCAAAATTATTTTGCTTAGTTGCCGGTGTCTGATTTTATAACTGAGGCCCGTCCCATCTTTAGAATTTTGCTTCTTACTGTATTTTCGTGCCTTTCTTCATTTAAGGCTATACTATCAACGCTAGTATATAGAACACGAGATGAACCGAAATGATTTCAGTTTTCGCCATTCGTCCCTTATGAAATCATTTCGGGTCGTTGAATAGAATGGCCCAGAAAGTTGAAGATCATTAAAGTGCAATATGGAGCAAATTCATAAGATTCAATGCAAAATTATAAAACTATTTTATTAATATTTTAACCAACCATATCTGTGTAATGATACGTATTAATTAGATGATATACAGAAAAAAGGCGTTCCCGAAAATGAAAACGGACCGTGAACTAGTTCACGTTTTTAGGATTTTTCCCTTTAAACGTTAGTTAAGTTCAGGATTACTTGATTCAGTTTGCGGTGTATTCTAGCTTGTTCTCGAATTCATGACTCCAGTTCACGGATCTGGGCACGGATTTTTTTCCGTTTACCATTATTACTATAAACCAATGCGATCTTACGTTAACCTTGCGCTTATATCCATAATGTAACCCACTACTATTTATACATGGTTTTTTTTCACGGTTTTGTTGCACGAATTTTTATACGCGGTTTCCGAGATGAACAGGTTGTTTTTCTCGAAATTCGGAAGTAGCACGGTATGAGTGGAAGCTTTTTTTTTGAAAACACAGAAGATTTCATGCTGAGGGTCGGCGTTGACAAAACCATTGAAATGAATATTTTTCGGAAGACCAAGACGATAGATGTCAGTGTCAGTTATTTTTATCCGACGCCATGTAGGAATTTAGGATCAGTTGATGAAAAACTATAACGGTCGACTCATTTGAAAACTGAAGGCACTGCTGATTTTTTTTTACTAGTCTTTTAGTGTTTTATTGTTGAATTTGGCAAAATCTACCATGTCATTAAATTTTATTCAGAACAAACTATTGATCGGAAGTATCAAGCGTCATACACCCAAAATAAGAAAAGGTGTCAAAAATGTACCACGCAAATTTTGAAACTTTTGCAAACCTATGATGACGGTATAGCATGGTTCAGAAAAACCAATATTGCCCATCTTAATCCGATAGAGTTTAATTAAATATACGAAGCCATGCAAGGGTACAAGCGGTTGGCTGTACACATATTCCTCGAAATCAATGCCTCGACAATCGAAGCAAACGCAGGGTTTTTATTCGTATCTTCAACTTGTTAATATAGACTGTTCCAGAAATTATAAGCACACCTAATGTTAACGGTCATTTTTAATTGAATGACATTTTTCAAATTGTTTTGGCTGCTTCCTTTTGTAACCACTCCGGAGCAGAGAAGTATCGTGCACAAATGGAACACTGGCAGTAGAATCTCTTCAAGAAAATTGACCTAGGAAGAGGGTGTGATCGTCGGAGCGGTACAAACTGAAGTTAGACAATATAGAGAACTATGAACTTTTGAAGATGCTCCTAGGAGTGGTCAGAAATTCAGTCCTGCGAGTCCTGCTATGGACAATAAGATCAGGGATGCCCATAAGCAGAAACAATCGGCTTCCAGTCGATATGTGGCGAAAAAGATAGGGACTTCGACGTCGAACGTAAAAAGCGACTTGGACTCAAGACCAACCGGAAACAGAAGAAACCTAAAAGAATCTCAAATCAGGCCGCATTTGAGAAACCGAGAGCCCGGAAACTATATGGAACAATTTTGTGTAGAAATACTGGGTGTATAATCATGTCAATGAAGCGTATGTTAAATGGGATTATTAAATCCCCGAATCGGAGAAGCCCATTTTCAATCCGAACCCGAAAAAATAGGCAAAATATATAGGCCATGATTAACATCGAAGACAATGAACACTTGAAGAAGACAATGAAGTACATCAAGGAATGCCTCCAGAAGCATTTATTGCCGATGATCGAGCGGCATTGGTATCATGTCATAACGCCTGTTTCGTGCCGAATGACATAAATCCTCGGTTTGAATCGCGTCGCCGAAGTACCCTTGTTTTTTCACTCGCATATGCGTCTAGTGAAATGAACAAAGCCGCTTAATTGTGTGCGAGTGGCTGGCTGCAAAAACATGCGCCGAAAACATATTCATTTGCTGTAATTACTGTACCGCTAAATGCTTCAACAATCGGAGTAACTGTAGGGCCTTTATAAAAGTATGCATAACTTGTTAATTTGGCTGAGTAACCATTGAGTGCCAGCTCTTAAAATAAACACACATTAGCGGCTCTTAAAATAAAAGTCGGACAAAACCTAAATCTAGAATTCAATGAAAATAAAGTTGTTGCGAAAATAATTTACAAGAGCTTTTCAACCCTACTGTGTCAAGTAAGGATAATAGTAGCGTTCAATTTTATGAATTTGACTCATAAAAATTTGCGCCTTGTTTTAAAATGGAATGTTAAGGCTAGATCATTTAGAAATGGGGCACTTTCAAATGCAATTTTTTTTTTACTTTTCTTTTAATAGAAAAACTTTCTAAGAATGAAACCTTCTCCAGTCATGGTTTTGGCTAGCTGACCAGCACTAATTCTTCATCTGGCCAATGTCACTGGTGACTGCTCTCTTCATCTTCAGTTTCCGCTTAATGATCACCCAATAATTCTCTACTGGACGGAACTGAGGACAATTTGATAGATTCAGCTCTTTTGGGATGAACTTTACCCCTTCATCGTTGTACCATGGTAGCTCTTCCGGTTTGGGCAGATGCCAAAGTTTCCTTGCAATTCTTAATCACTGGCGCCACAGTACTTTAAGAATAATCCAGCACTTTTGATAGCTCCTCAGATGGCGCAGAAAGATTTTGCAGGCAAGTGTGCATAATTATGTTTCATTTCTCTTCCTGCATGATGAATATGTTGGAATCACGTAAGTTTTTAACTGTGAAAAAAATAGACCAAGCACAATTGCTTACCAACAACAAAACGCTGTGAAAAAATTGCATATCCGACCACTTGGTGCGCCGCTATCTCTAGAATGAAGAGCCTCATTTTTAAATGATTTTTCCTTTATGATTACTTTCGGAATGAGACCAACGTGTACTTGAAGACACAGTTTTGCAACACAAGCGGTCAGTTTAAGAAAAATTTGCTTGCATTTTAAATAATTTTTGCATTTAGGAGCATGGAGCAGCAATTGTTAAATAAAACAGTGTTAAAATTCTATTTCTGAACTCCAACTACTATTTCTTAAAAGACTGGACATTTGTGTTAAGTGATATGATGATTAGATACTTCATTTATTTCAGGAATCATCAAACCGGCCTGTTCTATAACTGAAACTGCTTTCTTCGACTTAGAATAGTATGTTGATTCTAAAAGAAAACTAATTAAATATATTTTCATTTAAATTTAATCTTCGTTGATTGGACTGATTCACGCTGATTTGCAGCATTTCCAGGGCTATTATGATATTAATACATATCTAATATTTATTTTGCTGTAACAATCCAGTAACTGTCAGATATATTTCATAAATACATATATTTTATTCTATTCGTAAATTACATACATAAATTCAATAACAAACGGCAAGGGGGGAACCTGATTGCCAGACGAAGTGTAGACTGGTTGAGGAATTCATGGTTATCTAGACAAAGTCATGGATGACAATTATGCCTTCCTTGATGGGAATCATCAGATCGAGATCAACAAAGGTCTAATTATTTTCCGACAGTCTACAGTGAGTTTCTATAAATTAGAAGAAAAATTAGTAATCTCCATTTAATTCCAACTACCTTTGCTTATCTTCGACAGATACGCGTATTTCGTCTACAATGTGCAGACTTCTTCAGTGTCTCGTACTAATAACTCGACAAGTATTCCACTAAACAGCTCAAACCCTCTAGGATACAGTGAGTTGGCTAACCCTATTTTTAACAAACCACCAGACGGAAATCCTAATGCAAATTGCTTACTGTTCATTTCCTGTAATGAGAGCGTTTCGTTGGAAGGAGAATATCCTTTCCGTGGATTTCATGTAAGTGCTTCTGCTTATGGGTCCACACCCCCGATTTTGGCCCTTCATACAACGAAATTGTGAGGATTACGGGTATGTACAGTTTGATCTTGCCGTTAGGAGGAACTGTACGCCATGGCAAGTCCTGCACTGGTGGTGGCTTCCTATCACACACATCACAGCAATAATTTTAACATCAGTACATTCGGAAATTCAGCTGCTGAAACAAGTTATTAGTAAACTAACACAACTGAACTAAACTCACAAATTTACAGCTCAACATTAAAGTGATGCAATAAGGGCAAAACAATAGGTTGGATATTTTGAAAAATTGTACCTTAGAAAGGGTTTTGACTGTATTTATAATTGTTTGATAAATAATGAAACAAACATAATTTTTTTTATATATAAAAAAATTCTGTTATAGGTTTTTTTTAAATGTGACATTTTTTTCTTTATATTTTCAGTAACATTCACTATGTTTTCTTCAAAAGCTGGTTTTAAAAAACAAAATTTAGGCCACCCTATCGTGAAATGGTCACTCTACTGACGATATAAAAAATACGGTTCAAATATTTTTCATAAAGTAAAAAACCTACCAACTATTTAATCTTAACGGGTGGCAATTAAAATTTTGGAATTTTTTCGAGGCCTCTATGCTCAACAACAAACGAGCTCAGAGAGAAATAAGAGTGTGTATGCGTTAGCTCTTTCTCTCCTCTTTCTGCTAGTATTTTCTGTTTTGTTTATGCTTGCTCAGTTTTGCTCAAAATGCCGTCGAAACCAGAAGTAATTCGCGAGCGCGTTGTACAGTTCTACGAACTGCACAGAAATCTCGGCAAAACGTATACGGTACAACATTTTAAAAGCAAAAATGTTGCGACTTCGACTGTTTACCATATCCTAAGATCCCCAACAACTGCTCGCAAGCAAGGTAGTGGAAGACCAGCCAAAATTATGGACGGAAAAGGACTTCGTTCTCTTTCTCGTGCCTTCAACAACAAGGATTCACTGAGCCATCGGGATGCCGCAAAAAAGTTCAACTGTTCTCACCAGTACATCTTCAAAACATTGAAAAGAGTCGGAATAAAGTGCCGAAAGAAGACACGAGCCTCGGAATATACTGATGCACAGATTTCAACGCTGAAATCCCAATGCCGTTGGTTGATTAAAAATTATTCCGGAAAAAGTTTTGTTTTGGACGACGAAAGCTACTTCCCTCTTTCGAAGACGCAGATTCCCGGAAACGATCGATACTATTCAACGGATAGTTCTACTACACCTCCGAACATAAAATATAAGTTTAAACATAAGTTTGAACAGAAAGTGATGCTGTACATTGCCATTTCCGAGAAAGGCATTTCTAAGCCATGGTTCAAGCCCTCTGGTTTGGCAATCAATCAAGATGTGTACCAGAACGAATGTTTGAAGAAAATTTTGATCCCGTTTCTACAAAAACATCATGCTGATGGACAATACGTGTTTTGGCCGGATAAAGCGTCATCGCATTACGCCATAAAAACACAATCGTTCCTGAATACCCTTTCGATCCCATTTGTACCCAAAAACCACAACCCGACAAATCTGCCTCAGTGTCGCCCAATCGAAGATTTCTTCGGGGTTTTGAGTTCCTTGATGTACAAAAATAACTGGAGAGCCACGAATTGCAAACAGTTGATTGGTAGAATCAAGAGATGCATTCGCAAAGTTGACATGGAGGCCGTACAACGCTCCTGTTCCGACATCAAACGGAAGCTTCGCCGAACATCCGATTACGGACCGTTTTCAAATGTTCACTAATTTTTTTTTCAACAATGGACAATGTATCTTTTATTTGAACAAATCAGATCTTCTTCAACTATGTTTGTCTTTTTTTGACAGCTTGAGAAAGAAATTCCAAAATTTTAGTTGCCACCCGTTATATCCAATATCTAAGAGTTGGTAGATTCTTTTGAATTAGAATGTCTGGAACTGTTCTATTTCATTCTTATAAATAAAGATAAAAAAAAATTTGCATGAAAATTCTCGTTGCATCGACGCGCAATAAGCATTCTCGTCAAGTGCAAACAAAAAAGGATATATGAACTATTGAAAAGAATAGTTGCTTAGTTGACACAAAATTACGTTCTAGGTATGTTGGTTGCGATATTTCGTCAAATAAAAAAAAACATAGGGTTCATAAGATATATGTTGGCCCCGGGTGACGAAAAAGTTCTAGTGACATTGGGTAGGATTCAGTTCAAGAGCTACAATATGATATATTGATGTGTGAAATTTTTAAAAGTTTAACTTCTTTGAACCCAATCTTCGCTTCACTTTGTTTTGGTCACCAGGTGACCAGTGTTTGGTCACCAGGTGTTTCAATGTGTATTCGGCTAAATGAAATCAGCGGGCCAAGTTTGCCAATAAAAATCTCAACTATGTGTTAGTAGGCTGATGCAAATTTCAAAATGTTTGCTCCCCTAAGCTTAATCGACGCCAATTTGGGCCCTGATAGTCCCCAAAAAATTTGAACACATTTGGTTTTAATTTGGCTTTGCACACGCTATTCAATGTTTGTATGGGAATTAGTATGAAGAATCTCAAACTTACATTTCCAGATCCCTAACATCTTGATATTATGTCCTCAAGCCAAATCTAATATAGATTCATACAGTTTAAGTTGTCAACTATCAAAATGCCGAAGATACTTGACATGTAGATTTTATAAAAAATAGTTATTCAATAAAACATAAAATACAAACTTCAGGTGTGCTGTTTTATTCTTATTTTTGTTTTCTTATTATTTTATATATTTTCTTTATTTTATATTAATATATTTTGTATATATTATTTTATATATATTATATTATATATTTTATATACTTTGTAATTATATATTTTATTTATATTATATATTTTTATTTCATATTATTTTATTTGTTGAATAACTATTTTTGAATAAAATTTACAGGTCAGATATCTTCGGCATTTTGATAGTTGGCACCTTACACTATATGAATCTAAATTAGATTTGGTTTAAGGACATAATATCAAGATGTTAGGGATCTGGAAATGTAAATTTGAGATTCTTCATACTAATTCCCATACAAACTTTGAATAGCGTGTGCAAAGCCAAATTTAAACCAAATGTGTTCAATTTTTTTGGGACTATCAGGACCCAAATTGGCGTCGATTAAGCTTAGGGGAGCAAAAATTTCGAAATTTGCATCAGCCTAATGTGTTAGTCTATAATTAATTTTAATAGTCGTTAATAAAGGAAAATTAATCTGCATTAGTAAAGTTTAGTAGAAAATCACTAATAGATCAAGAACCGGGTATGAAACCCTTAATATGTTTAATCATCGTTTGTGTCGGTGGATTATTTATAAAATTCAGTTTATTCCGGCATTGTGATATCCGGATCAACCATTACAATAGAAATTCCCATCGTTCATTGGCAAGCTATGATTCCCAATATTCGTATAACGTTTTCAATGATAATCGATGAATTGAATCACATCAACGATAACTTTCTTCTAAATGCAACCGATGCTGCAGGTCATGCTGCTCTCAACAAGTTTTCCTATTTACAATTTTGATAGCCAGTTCCAGCCTCTCGCCGAATGTTTCCGATTTTTTCCAGCGGTGCCGGGCATTTATAGACACAGGACAACCTACAGGGTAACAAAATAGAACATGAGTAACTATGCCGATTGATAAGCGCTACAGTAGAAGTAGACCTTTAATCAATTTTCGATACTGAACTCTTCCAGGTTGATTCAGCGTTGATTAATGATTATACACTTGCATGAGCTCGCGCCATTCAAGAATGAATGAAAATGTAAGTCTCTATCTCCCTCTCACTCTTCCTTGAGTAACGAACTGGTCCGAATTGCCAACACCCGCCGAACTCGTAACGTTTTGCTAAATATAGGTGGCATTTTTCGCATTGTAAGGGATTAACACACCAACCTTGGCGGTGCGACATTAATTTTATATCGGGTCAGGTTCCACTTTGTTATCAGCTGTAAAGTATTCCGCGACGTAATAGTGAATTGTATTTGGAGATCAAATAGTTCCGCTTTGTTTTCCATTCAGTACACCCGAATCGGAAACTGATCTGAGGAAAAATGATGTGGAATCATGTGTATAGTTTTGGAGCAATAATTTAGTATGCATCCAACAGATAGATTCTATGAGAACAGCTTCAACACAAGTGTCGTAAAAGAATCCCTTAAAAGCTCTCAATGGATTGAGATGCTGAATTGTGTCTGTCTAAGTCAAGAGTCTGTACGCTGCTGGACTATACAGCGATACAAAACCCCACACAAATAGCAACGTGCAACCGATGCACTCCTCCGACTAAGCTGAGCGATGAGGGTCTAATCCAAGCTTAACTCAACCGGCAGACTGACGACGGATAGTCTCGTTCGTCAACGACCAAATATTCCCCCCCGATGAATGCTAATCGAACAAATGGGGGCGAGCTGATCGAACAAGGCACCGATCGGCATCAGCTGGTTGGAGATGAAATGAACAGATGATCGGTTGCCTTGCTCAGAAATCTCTTCAGTTCAATCGAAAGCGGGGAAATCGGGAAGTCAGGAGCGCGAGAGAAAAACGCATTGATACTACTGCCGCTCTCAGATGATAGTTTCGCTACTGGCCACGCGATGGCACAGCGGGACCGAATCGTTTCACAGATCAGCACTAATGACATACTAGAAATCAAACCTACGGTATTTTCATTGCTATCCATTCCATCGCCGGGTCCTTGGTAGCCCACTTCGGACAAAAGCTGCTGCGTGATCGGACTCATATGCACTCTTTTGCCGGTGGAACATTGCCGTTCCAATTTATCCACCCCCATTTCCTGAAGACCAACAACGGAACACCAAAAATTACGGAAGCTGCCTTTTCACACTGCCACTGAAAGACCCGTTCCGAACTTTCGCGCAAGATATGATTTATTCTTCACTTTCGGCACATCGGAAACACCGTATGGGAAACGAGATGAATTTCAAGGCGGAACACGCTCGGCTCGCACGTATCAATCACCGGACAATGACTGCGCGGGCGACCGAGGTTGTTGATTCGACACCCGCAAAATCTTATCCGAATCAATTTCGGAAGATATTATATCAGTTGCGATATCAGCTGGAATAAATCTCTAATTATATTGATAAAATTCAATAGATCCCAGAAAAAATATATTTGTCACAACGATGTGTAGGAACCAAGCCACAGGGTAAAGGGTATCAATGTTTTGTCAACTTCCGGCTGCATCGTGGCTGCAGTTTCACTCAATACAACGCTGATGTGATGTTGAAGTTTATGCTAATTATTCATAAAATACCTCCAATTAATATGTAAAAAATGACACTTTCCGTAGTTTTAAATACCCTCCTGTATTCAAATCAGTACAAAACATTTTAAAAACATTGGCATTTGACACATACAGTTTATTACAATTATCTTCCCAGGTAACCAATAAGCATTAGCATATGCAATAAATAAACCCTAAATCTGCATTTCAGATGCAACAAGCGCATTATATCAGCATCTTGAATGCTATCTGTTGTAAAGTTGGTTTCCAAATGCTATTTAAATGCTTGTAGCCAGTAATAAGCATTTCGAATGCAAAATAGCATTAATGAAGCATTATCATAGCATTGCAGTGAAGCAGCCGTATATTGGGCCAAAAGTGACATTTATGTTGCATTTACGGCGACTTAAATGCTTGATAGGCTGCCGTAAAGACGATTTGGAACTGCTTATTGGTTACCTGGGTTATTATCTGAATTGGGCATTTCCACAGATATTAACTCAAAGCTTTGAATGAATATGATTGTGGGGCATGTAGAATAATACGAAAATATTCTTGACCAGATCAGGATTTGAACCCAGGCACCTCCAGCATGGCATTATTTGCTAGCTGAACACTTACCGGCTGTGCTATTGGAGGACGATTTATGTGTTTTAAATATATTTAACCAAGTTCACATTTTCAATGGTTGAATTCCATCTCAACACTGTGTGAAAGGCCCCACCAGTATCCATGTAGTTGATGTGATTCGATACAACCCGGCGTTGCCTTCCAAAGAAAAATCCGCCATCACACTATGAGAGTGGCCTCAGCGTCATCCTGGCTGTTGATATGAATCGGTTTAAATCAACTCACAAAGAAAAATTATCAACATACATCGTAAATGGCCTCAACAGCATCCAAATCGGCCCTTGGTCGTTTTTCAATTACCTTATCTTCCCAATCAAAAACCACAATCAAATGAAATGTTTCGTGTGGCATAGACAGCTTCCTTACTGTTGATACAAATTGGCCCCTTGCTTTTAAGTGTTGTCAAATTAAAGAGCGAGTCGATCATTATTGCGACACTTTCAAACTTGACCGAAATTAATCAAATATTCTCCAGTCTTTAGAATCTACATTGAGCTCAGTTCTGTTGTCGTGGGAAAACTGATGAATATACATTAGGGTGGCAATGGCATGTATGGGAACGACATTGGTCACGAACTCCCCAAAATATGACCGTGTGCAAATTTGAGCTCATAATAAGATGGTTCAGGGCAGGGACGTAGTGATGCGGTGGCGAAAGTGGCCCCCGCCAGGGGCGAAAGACCGAGTTCAAAATCCAAAATTTTGTAGTGACAATCTTTTGCACAAATTTAATCAATTCACTTTCAAAAATTAATAGTGCAGAAATTAAGAGTGTACTGATGTACATAACATGCTAACTGCGATGTTCAGAGCCAGGTTACTTTCTAGCATCTTTGCCTCCAGCCTATAGGTATATATTAATGATATGCCTCCACTTCACACACGGCCAACAATTTTACTTAGTTTTGAGTTGGTAGGAGTGATGGATTGCTCTTAAAAAGTCTTTGGTAGTATTATTGGAAGGACATTCTGATACAAGATGGTCGTCTAAACGACAAACAGTGTCTGCTCTTAAGAGATCAACTTGTTCCGTGTTTCACATTCTAGCCGACTTAACTAAGCCGACAAAATATAATAGTGGCACGGTGCACGGTGCCCAAGTTCTCTTAAAGCAGATCTTAAGTTTCTTTGTCTTCTTGACATATGGGAGAGAATCTTGACTAATATCGACAAAGTGTACGAATCCCTGCAGTCAAAACCCATCACCATAGACGTGGCTAGTAAACTAATCAGAGTTTACAAACATCATTCAAAGAAATAAAAACTGATTTAGTTGACCGTGCAATGAAGTATGCGGAGGAAAAATGCATTGAACTCAGCATCGACAACGATTTCCAAGTAACACGACAGCATAAAAATGAGAAAAATCGATGACACCACAGATAATCGAGCTCCTCTATCATATGAAAACAGGTTTAGGTGGGAAGTAAATTCGGTATTTGACAAAATACTGTAACAAAGGGAGCAGCGAGGAGAATCAATCCCAGGTAACCAATAAGCATTAAATAGAGCCCGTAAGTAGCCCTATATGTGTCTTAACGACAAGCGATATAATGCATATGAGCACTATATTCACCTTAAATGCTAGGTTTTGGCTATACGGTCAATTTAATGCTGGACCCCCCAAAAGAAGACGTCTGTGTCGACAATA
Source organism: Aedes japonicus (assembly GCA_034211315.2). Taxonomy (NCBI): domain Eukaryota; kingdom Metazoa; phylum Arthropoda; class Insecta; order Diptera; family Culicidae; genus Aedes; species Aedes japonicus. The sequence continues at coordinate 96,811 of JASCZW010004620.1, read as the reverse complement.
TGTCATTCATTGGTAGCATGAATCTAGGACAGGACCTGCCAGCTGTTAGTGCAAAAACAAGACCATTAACCTGTCAGAAAAGACCGTTTTTTATTGGCCGCTTTGACAACCACCTCTACCAAGCAGGCAGTTTGTTGTTGGTTTTGCGGTGTTGCTAGTAGTCACTGCTTTTTCACTTTTTTCGTTTGTGACAACTAGAACAAAAGTTCACTTTTGCAGTGGTTTATTTTAAATCAGTTCGAAATGAAGTGCAAAGCGATAAATTGTGGTCGCAGTGACGTGTCACATCCGGGTCTCTATTTTCATCGGTTCCCGAGAGATCCAATCGTTCGACGAAAGTGGGTGAAGGCCTGGGGCCTTATTTTGAAACTCGAAACGAAGAACTTTTTCTCACAAGCGTTCGTACAAAAAGTCTTTCGTTTCGAGATCCAAATTACGGCCCCATTGGGAACGCACGTGAGAAAGACATTCTCTTGCTCAAGATTTCTCCCTACAGTAGAATTTGCAGCGTAAGTATCAATGAAATTCAATGAAACCTTATCAATTAACGTTTAGTTTGATGCAGGTTCATTTCCCGAATGAAAAAAGAAATGTTTTTAATTACTTTATTTTCAATGGGATTACTGTGTAAGCATATCTGGCAACACTGGAGCGTATCTTAAGAGGTCATCTCTCTCTGAGCTGGCAGCTCCTGTCCTAGGCATGAATTGGTAACGTTTGCAAATGACAGCTAGATTACAGCAGTTGAAATGTTGTTCTGCTGCTGGGGAGTTTAGCTTTTAGAATGCTGATTAAATGCTTGTTGAGAAAGCGAAGAAGAAAAAAAGTCCACTTTCAATTTTAGATTTTAATCATTTTCCTGTTTTGCCTTATATTTTTTTCCTCTCCTGTACTGATGATGATAAACGTTTGCTTTTTGTTTAGACCCCCTATTTATCTTATTAATGGGGAAACTCAAATTCGCTGCAGTTTTTACATTTCCTAGGATGCGATACAAACTCTCGGCTTCGTGATCGGCGTGTTTTTATACCGCGTCTTTATCCTCTAACCTATACGGAACGTATGGGAACGGTTTGAGTATTTGCCCAATATAAACTTCAATGCTCCCAGGTAACCAATAAGCATTGAAATAGGCACTAATTCTGCATCATACTTGCATTTAAGATTCTTCTTGCTGTACACTGGCTGTCTGAATGCACAGATGTTGTAAAATAGCATGCGAAAAACTACCGTAATGCTAGCTGTCTGATATCTGCATTTTTGTTGCATGATATGTTAGAAGAATAACGCACTGAAAATGGTAAATTAAAGTTGTTTACAAATGTTAACAGATGGAACTGCAGAACTTGGATGAAGATGATTCAATCACCAGAGTGAGGACTATTATAGTCCTAATGCAGGAGTAAGCGAGGATGATGAAACGCTTTGAAAATTTGGACACTTATCGAGTTGTAAACAGCTTTAATAAAGCATTTTCAGTGCGTTCTTCTATTAATATTACAAGCAACCAAAATGCAGATATCAGACAGCTAACATTACCGTAGCTGTGCGCATGCTATTTTACAACAGCTTTGCATTCAGACAGCCAACGTACAGCAAACAGAATCGTAAATGCAAGTTTGATGCAGAATTAGTGCTTATTTCAATGCTTATTGGTACCTGGGGTGGCATCGGAATTCTCATTTTTGACATGACTATTCCACAATTTAAGGAGATCGCAACAGATTTCGGACTAAAGTATGCTATTGATGCTGATACAGTAGAGCTTGTATCTGAAGTAGAAGTTTTTAAACGGCAAATTGGTGAGATGTTGCCTGGCCTGAGCTTCTACTCCGTTAGACATATTAAACTGTATCCTTGAATATTACCTCCAAGATGTGTATCCTAACATCGAAATGGCTCTGCGAATTTTCTGACGCATCCACTTATAATGACACCGTGTGAGCCAAGCTTAAGCAAGCTGAAAATAATAAAAAAAAACTATCTTCGTTCTCTGGCTTGACCATTCTTTCTATAGAAAAGGAATCGCTACCAAATATTGATTTAGATTTTATTTTTGATTATTTCAACTGATAAACATTAATTTTATTGCTATACTGATCTATTAGACTCGATATAACACACGCTTGTGTATGTAATAATAAAAGTTAGTCGATATAGATACAATATTGTTAATTCATTATGAGCTATATTTACAATAATATAAATAATTTCATCAGCATAAAGGGCGAATACGAAATTATTGCGACACATCCAACAGGGCATAACTTTTTACCATTGGGTAAAAATCAACCAAATTTTGCACACTTTCTCATTGATGTGTATTGTTTACATGCTGTTAAACTCGAAGTCGTGTTTTCCGATTCAACGAAAATGGAGGTGAACCAACGCGAGTCGAGAGAACAAATTCTTTCCAAACACCTGGAATTTCCTGACCTGTCGCACCGGCAGTTGGGAAAAATGTTGAACATTCACCATTCAACCGTCTCCAGAGTGTTGAAGCGGTTCCAGGAGCGGTTGACGTTGGACCACGGCAAAGGAGCTGGAAGAAAACCGGGACCGGAGAACAAAAAGATGGAGGGAAAGGTGAAGCGGATGATTAAAGCAAATCCCAACGTCTCAAGCCGTGATTTGGCTAAAAAGATCGGCATGTCGCAGAGCTACGTCCAGAATGCAAAGAAGAGAGCTGGTCTACATACATACAAGGTACAGAACTTCCCAAACCGCGATGAACGGCAACAATCGACGGCTAAAACTCGGGCACAGAAGCTCTACGAGAAGATGCTGACAAAATATGGCTGCTGTGTGATGGACGACGAAACGTATATAAAAGCCGATTTTAAGCAAATTCCGGGGTTGGAGTTTTTCACCGGCAAGAGCAAGTTCTATGTGGACGACAAATTTAAGAAGAAGAAAATGTCGAAGTTCGCCTCCAAATATCTCATTTGGCAGGCCATCTGCTCTTGCGGACTGAGGAGTGAGCCTTTCGTGACAAAGGGCACAGTAAATGGCGAGATCTACAAATCTGAGTGCCTCGAGAAGCGCCTTTTGCCGTTATTGCAGCAGCACGACGAAGCTTCGCTATTTTGGCCAGATTTGGCATCATGCCACTATTCTAAAAGTGTCCTGGAGTGGTATGAGGCCAATTCTGTCCATTTTGTTCCAAAGGACATAAATCCGCCAAACTGTCCGGAGCTTCGCCCGGTGGAGCAGTACTGGGCAATGATGAAGCGGGAACTTTGGAAGAGCAAGAAGACAGTCAAAGACGAGAAGGACAAGTTAAGAAAATGAAAAAAAAACTGAGAAACTGGTACCGAATGACACTGTAAAGACTTTGATGGAGGGCATCAAGCAAAAGTGCGTTCAATTTTACATTCTCCATCGCTCCATCGATTAACTTTTTTTTTTATTTTTGAAGTTAATATATGTATAAAACTACCCTAAAATTTTGGTTTGATTCTAAACATTATAAGAAAATTGGCATGACATTTTCGGTGTCGCAATAATTTCGTGTTCGCCCTTTAAGTTACAAATAATCCAAGAGTGTATAAAATGACTTATTGAAACAAAACATGCAAAAAGCTTTACAAGTTGGGGCGTCATTTTCTTGGTTTGCCAGGGGCACCACCAACTCTTACTATGTCTCTGGTTCAGGGGTATCGTTAGTCGATCAAAATTTTGACATTTTTACCCGTTTTTCTTTAAGGGAAAATTGATTTTCGGTTCTCTAAAATTTTTTTTATGAGCATCTTATAATTGGTGTGAGATAATTCATCGAGTTAGGGGTCCGTAAGGGTGATCTGTGATACAAAATAATTTTTGAATCATTTTAACATTTTAAAGGGGCTGTCAGGGAAATATATCAGGTATTAAAACACAACACGGTTTGAAAGAAACATTTAATTTTGTTAATTTAATGCATATAAAGGGAATGCTAGATTTGGCAGATATTAATAGGATATTTCTAAGGTTTTTTTTTCATAAGGGCGAATGTACATTGAGAGACTCTCTTTGAATACTTTCTCTTTCATTCATATGAAAGAGTCTGTCTGTCTGTTTGTCTGTCCAGGCAACTAAAGGGTGATACGGTCAAAATTTGGTCAAGGGAAAACGCGTGTAAATCGGTGAAATCGTTTATTTAAAAAATCAAATTAAATTTCTTTTTCAAGTTCAATTAGTATAAAATTCAGGAAAAATATTCAGTTAGGCTTCCGCTTTTCCAAATCAGAATTGCCGGGCCTTACGCTTGACCCCTGCCATCAGATTTTGTACAGCCACCTTGTCCATCTTCTTCGCCGCAGAAAGCCAGTTTGCCTTGAACTGCTGCTCGTCCTTAGCAGTTTTTTCGGTCTTCTTTAGGTTCCGCTTGACTATAGCCCAGTATTTCTCAATTGGGCGGAGCTCTGGCGTGTTGGGAGGGTTCTTGTCGCTGGGAACCACCTGCACGTTGTTGGCGGCGTACCACTCCATGGCCTTTTTACCGTAATGGCAAGATGCCAAATCCGGCCAAAACAGTACGGAACAACCGTGTTTCTTCAGGAAAGGCAGCAGACGTTTATTCAAACACTCTTTCACGTAAATTTCTTGGTTGACAGTCCCGGAAGCTATGAAAATGCTGCTTTTCAAGCCACAGGTACAGATGGCTTGCCAAACCAGATATTTCTTTGCGAACTTTGACAGTTTCGTGTGCTTGAAAATATCTGCTACCTTTCCCCTTCCTTTTGCCGTATAAAACTCCTGTCCCGGAAGCTGCTTGTAGTCGGCTTTGACGTAGGTTTCGTCGTCCATTACCACGCAGTCAAACTTCGTCAGCATCGTCGTGTACAGCCTCCGGGATCGCGCTTTGGCCGTCGTATTTTGTTTATCATCGCGATTTGGAGTCACTACCTTCTTGTAAGTCGATAGTCCGGCTCGTTTTTGACTCGATGCACGGTTGTAGACGATACACCCAGCTTATTTGCGGCATCTCGGAGAGATAGGTTAGGGTTTCGCTTGAAACTACCGGCAACTCTCTTTGTCGTCTCAGCGGCTTCCGGTTTTCGATTTCCCCCCGATCCAGACTTCCTGGCTGTCGACAAACGTTCCCCAAACACTTTAATTACATTTGTAACGGTTGATTTGGCAACTTTTAGCGATTTTGCCAACTTTGCGTGCGAGTAGCTCGGATTTTCGCGATGCGCGAGCAAAATTTTGATACGCTGCTCTTCTTGCTTGGACGGCATTTTGACAACTGAAGAGTGAATTCCACAATCTACACACACACACCTTCAAAATGAGGGGTGTTCAGGTTTTTTAAATGCAAAATTGAAAGAAATACGTCAAGTTGATATTGACCAAATTTTAACCGTATCGCCCTTTAGCATGTTCTGATAGAAGTTTGAACCCCTTCTTAGTCAAGAATGTCAAGGGATGCTTCAGTTACTCTTAAAGTTCTGTCCAGTTAAAATCCGGAATTGTTTATTGTGTTGCAGTGGCACAAAAAGTGACCGCTGCAAGAATTCTTTACAGCGGTTATTCCCCCCCATTTTGTGTGGTATAAATTTCACGGTGTTTCGTGCAGTGAGTCAAAAGTCATTTCAGATGGAAGCCGAGAGGAGAGAAAAAATTCTGCACACCCGCGTTGATAATCCAACGTGGTCCGCAATAAAAATCGCAAAAACGTTGAAAATCCCCAAATCAACCATGTATGATGTGCTCAAACGTTTCAGGGAGCGAAAGAGCGTGGATCGAGAGCCTCAAGGTAAGCATCGTAGTGGAATATATGACCGCAAGCTGAACCAGAAGGTTTTGAGAACCGTCAGAGCAAACCCTGGACTATCAGATAATGAAATACGCTGCTGCTCACAGTAGCGTTCAAAGAATTCGTTTGCGAGCAGGATATCGTTCTTATCGAGAAAGCAAGCAACCAAACAGAACGTTGAAGCAAAGTTTCGTCACCAAAACTCGAGCTCGGAAAGAAGTCCCAAGGATGCCTGCTGATCGACGATGAAACCTACGTCAAAATGGATTTCGGACAGCTTCCTGGCCAAAAACTCTACATGGCGACGGCACGAGGAGATATTCCTGCGAAGTTTTAGTTTGCTTGCCACTACAGCCGGGAAGTCATCCAGTGGTACCGCGATAATAACGAGATAAAACATACAATCCTCCCAGCTGCCCGCAGTTCCGCCCCATCGAGAGATTTTGGGCAATAATGAAGCAGAAGCTTAAGAAAAGTGTAAAAACGGCTCGGGACGCGACTCAGATGACCAAAATGTGGAACAAATGGGCCAAGGAAGTTTACTCTGGAACTGTGCAGCGTTTGATGGGGGAAATAAAGAAGAAAGTAATTTTTTTTATTAGAAACGAAGAGAAAAAATTTGAATTGATATTGTACAGTACAGTGAATTACCTTTGTTTTGATATAGTAAACTTATTTGTACGTCAATCCGTTTCCGAGATACAGTTGATTTTATTATTCCGGATTCTAAATGGACATAGCTTTAGTGCTAGAAAAAAATAAGTTCAAACTGGCAGGATACGGTTTCGTTTGAAGATAAATGTTTTGTCTATGAAATGCTTCTACACAGAAAGAAAAACCATGGAAGAAACTAGCGATCTGAGGGTTAAATTAAAAACACACCTATGATTTATATTACAGATTTTACACACATTATCAAACGAAATATCTTAACAAAACTCATTCCTGTGCCAGTTTGATTCATTTTTCATTGATTTAGTTGCAAGCATAGCAAAGCTCGCATCAGGTTTAGTTAGTGATTAAATACAAGTTCTCGTGCTACTCTATCCCTCACAGATGTGAAATTTGTTCCATATCTTCTAATTTGATGCTGAAACTTGATTTCCAGCTGCAGCTACAAAATTGAATTCGGGGTAGGTAATTCGAGAATTTGGTCTTTCTTGGAAATGAAATTCGGGGTCGTAGGTTATAAGGTATAGTTAAAATTTGGGGTAATAACATGAGAGGTAACAGAATAAGGGATAATGTCATGGATTCGCTGTTGTATGCTACCCATTCAAATTTATTCAAACTTTTCCACACGTTTGTTCTTCAAACTTTTGCCTTAATTGTTTGCGTATTTTTTTCTAACCCTGATTCATCAATTATTAAAATTAACCAAACCACATGTTTTTGGGACCAACGCGATATTATTTTCCAATGCTACAAGTCTCCTTTCGTTCCAGTATTTTGATTGATCGTTAGACATAAATTTCAATATTTCAAATACGCCAAAAAATATAAATTGATATGCGAATAAATCAAAAACCAAAAAGCATATGTTATTGCAAGCTAAGTTGCCTGATATCTGATATTGTTGTTCACCGTAGCAGACCCAATCACGCGGGGACGCCCTACGACACATGGCCACATGAATGAATGCTGAAAAGCAGTGCAAGATAAGAGTCTACCGTCTAATTGAATCGACAACGTATCATTCCGCGACGCCGAACACCGCCCTCGCCCCTTCCTAAGCGGCGATCACTTCAGTCTGAACGAATGTATAGAATAGAAGCGTGGGAGACAATAGAGGGAAAGAATACGATACACACATACCTTATTGTACACAGATAAAAAGAAACATTGAATTTTATGCGTTTTCCAATGCACATAGAGGGAATGCTAGATTTGGCAGAAATTAATGGGATATTTCATGTAAATTGAGGTCAGATAACGCCTGCATCTAGCCAGTTGTATGACAGATTACAAACATTGTTGTATGGTGCATAGAAGATTGCATACAAATTCGTTGCATGCGCCTCCTTTGGGTTAAAATTAAACGAGAGGAAATTTCACGCGCTTGTTTATATTTATTTATTTTTTCTGTGTATGTAATCAAAATTTACACATGCGATATCCATTTTTTCTTGAAAATGGGTCATAACACAACTTATTCCGTATGCAAAAATCTACAACAAAAAACGAAATAAATCAATCTCACCAGTAGTCAAACGGTTGCGGAGCTCTTAGATCCATTTAGCACATAGGTGCCACTTTGCATTCGTCAAGAAGTTGAGACAAACTGAAAAAACAGGAATGCATCACAAACAGTCAGCAAGATCACATTCGAAACACGTGATTAACCGGCATCGATCAACAACACCTCCATCATTACCGTTGTAATTTTTCCCTAAATTGACCTTCATTAATAAGTGCGCAAAATTCACCCCATACCGGATTGTTCCGGTCAAAGAGAAAAACCCCCAATCAAGTTCCAACTGGTATCGGCTGCCGATATTCCGGTGCACGAAGAAATTGATGTGACGCAATACGTCGAGTGCACGTGATTGAACCACTCTGTCGCATGCGAGGTATCTCTCCACCTGCACCGCCTCCGCCACCAGTCGACCTCTTGTATCGATTCAAGCAAGATGAGCTCATCCTCCGATGCGATCAAAACCTCCCTCGCTGTTGCTTCTGTTAAGTTGATTGAGTTACTTGAAGTTATCCCGCTGGAGATAAGATATCGAACAGAGTAATGGGCGTCTTGCCATTGAATCAGAATACCGAATCACTTAGGTCAATTAAATTATCTCGAGCGAATTTCCAGAATGAGGTGCCATTTTCGTGTTTTGCCAAGCTCGCATGTTTTACAATATTACAATTAAAACAATTTCTTCCGCAAAATCTCCCAATACTGAAACGAACTACGTTGCAACTATTGGATATTTGATCGCTTCGCACTAGAATAATTAACCTCGAGGCGTTCGAACCGCAATCGCGATCACCGTCGATCGTCGTCTGAGGTGGTGTTTCCGTGAGACCTTTAATTTGCGCATTTAAAGTGGCATACAATGGCATGCCAGGCGTTGGATTTCGGCGGACACGTCCACCTCGTAGGCCATATTCAGCAGTGGGGGCATGGGGGCCTCAATTAAGATATGCACCTCATGTATTTAGCTAATACTAAATTTAACGACCAGCACGAGACTGCGGGTTTCGGTTGCACATCAGTTCTCATCAAGATGCTGAATTATCGTGCCCAGTTATGCCAGCATAGCTTAAGCTAAACAATACTGATTGGCCAAGCTTGAATCTTTTTGACAGGCAAAATTTGGTCCTTCGTAGAATATATCGCCTTGTTTGACACTCTTAGATTTTCAGTAGTAATAAACAATGTCAAACGTAGAACACGGGAATATGTGACTGAACTGTCAAAACAAATTCCATGACACTGTTTGAAAAATAATGATTAAATATTTGACAAGAGCAATTGATATAAAACAATTAAGGCTTGCTTCATTTAGAATTGTACAAACTTTTGCTCATATTGTGGCGCTCCTTGTGGACGGATTTGGAAGTTCTTGGCGTGTCTCACGTGTCGGGAATTTTGTCAGCTTCACGTATGTATTTTTGACATTCCGCAAATCGACTGTACTTTGTAAACAATAAACATGGAAGCCGAAAGAAGGGAAAAAAATTGTGCACAGTTATTTGGAAAATCCATTGTGGTCTGCATCTAGGCTAGCTAAACAGCTGAAATTGCCCAGAAATACCGTATGGTGCGTTATCAAACGGTATAAGGAAACATTGACGACGATTCGGAAGCCTCAAACCAATCGTCGGAGTGGAACTGTCGACCGGAAACTGCGTGGTAAGATTTTGAAGACGATTAAGAGGAATCCCAATCTGTCGGACCGTGATTTGGCCAGAAAATTCGGTGCTGCCCATAGTACCGTGAGGAGAACTCGACTCCGGGAAGGAATCAAGTCGTATCGAGCTAGCAAACAGCCAAATCGGACCATAAAACAGAATAGTGTGAATCCTAGAGGGTTTGAGCTGTTTAGTGGAATACCTGTAACTAGAAATTAGAAGAAGAATTAGTATCTTCCATTTAATTCCAACTACCTTTGCTTATCTTCGACAGATACGCGTATTTCGTCTACAATGTGCAGACTTCTTCAGTGTCTCGTACTAATAACTCGGCAGTCGAGTCTGATGGACGATGAAACCTATGTCAAGGCTGACTTCGGGCAAATCTCAGGTCAAAAATTTTACTTGGCAACGGCTCGGGGGGATGTTCCAGCCAAATTTAAATTTGTTTTTGCCGACAAACTTGCACCAAAATTCATGATTTGGCAGGGCATTTGCAGCTGTGGCAAAAAAACGAAAGTTTTCGTTACAAATAAGACAATGACGTCGGAACTATACCAAAAAGAGTGTCTCCAAAAACGAATTTTGCCGTTCATTTGATCCCACGACCATCCCGTTATGTTTTGGCCAGATTTGGCAAGCTGTCATTACAGCAAAGTCGCTCAAGAATGGTATGCAGAGAAAGGGGTCCAGGTTGTTCCGAAAAACCTTAACCCACCCAATTGCGCCCAGTTCCGCCCTATTCAGAAATACTGGGCAATCATGAAGAGGAGACTCAAGGCAAAGGAAAAGGTTGTCAAAGACGTCAATTAGATGAAGACCTGGTGGAATAAGATAGCTAAAACGATGGACGAAGAAGGTGTGCGCCGCCTAATGAGCCGTGTTACAGGAAAAATTCGAGAATTCCTTCGAAACCGTGACGAATAATTTTATCCATATTTTTTCTTAAGAGTATGAAGAAAACGCAACATTTGTATAAAAAAAGATCTTGAATTCAATAATAAATAACTGCAATACAGGCAATTGTTTTTGTTCCAATTCTATCTGAAGCAAGCTTTAAAGTAAATATTGACTATTTAAGCATTGTCACGTCAAGAAAACAATAGGGGATGCACCGGTAAACACGGTCCCTACAGGGTGTCTCACAATAGGTGTCACTTAAACAAAATGGGACTACAGCAAAACAAATCAAACAAATCATAACATTTATTTTTGATTTGAAAGATACATGTTATAGAAATAAACCATATTTATTCAATTTGAATCTCTGGCCCTATTCCTTGATAACTTTGCGCGAACGCTTTGTAAACCTATCGCAGCTGGCACGCAAGATTTCCTGAGGAATTTATCAAGCAAAAGTTTTGTGAATCGATCTAGTAAGCCCTTTCGTAGGGCCTATATGTTGAAGTATATAACCCCAATCAAAGTATTCAAGTGGATTGAGATTCGGAAAAGATAATGCGCTTGTGATGAAATCGGGCAAATTTTCCGCGTACCACACTTGTGTCTTCTTTACCTTGTAAGCTGGAGCTGAGTCCTGTTTCTAAACAATATGGTGTATTCCCATACAGCGTTGAAGCATGAGGAGGCAGATGGTTCTTCAAAACCAACTCGATGTAATATTCACTGTTGATTTTTACGTTAGGTTCTATCAAAAGAAGAGGAAGTTTTCCTTTTCGTGAAACGGTGCCCATCCTATGATTTTCGATACATTCTGATAGCGTTCTACAGCTAGTTTATCTCTTGGAATATTGGCAAGACTTTTGCCATACACACTATCATTTGGTTGATTATGACTATCCTGAAGGAGGAAGAGCTTTCCATCCGAAAATAAAATCTCGCAGTGCCGAACCAAAAGATTCCTGCTTCTTTGGACCCTGGTTTGCTTTTGACGCTCCGTCAACCCGTTGCTTCTTGTACGGCTTGCATACCAGATCATGTCTGAGGAGCATGTTCATTGAAGCAGGGGATGTTTGAAATTGTTTGCTCAATTCACGGCCAGATACGGCCGGATTACGACTCATTCGCTCCCTCACACATTTGATCTTTTCATCGTTCTGGCAGTTCGTCTGGCACCTCTTTTGTGTTGAATATGGACATTTACAGTTTCCTTGAACCGTTTCAAGGTACGAAAAACAAAACGCTTACTCACTCCAAACTGTTTAAGGCTATTGAATATCTGTCACGGTCTAAGCTTTGAAAATGTAATTTGAAAACTTGCTTCTGTATGACTTCTATGGTAGCTGATAAATATAAACAAACGGAATTGCTTATTTGTCTACAGCAATAAGCTGTTAAAAGAATACACTCAAAACGGATGTAATCAATTCTGCTGTTAAAATTACCTAGCTGAAATAAACCAAGGCTGAAAAAAATGTGACATATATTGTGAGACACACTGTAGTACCCATAAGATTATTGCGATGCAAGGAAACGGAACAGCAGACCGAAATTTTAGATATACTATTTGTTATACGATATATTTATTTTATTTATTTATTTATTTATTTCACCGTCTTCGATAAAAACTATCGTACAGACTGAACTACTTAATACTAGTTTTCAATAATTTAAAGTCTAAACAATTCTACTTATTCGATTTTTAAAAACATTTTTGGATATATCGAAGTCGAATTCGTCACATACTGAATTAAAAGTGCGAAGGCACGAATCTAACGGATTATTATATCCATAGTTAGTGCGGTGATAAGGAACAGCAAGCATCGGATAATTTCGAAGTCGACGAGGAGGAACGTTCAGTGAAATCTGCCCAAGCAGCGCAGGGCAGTCTATAACGCCGATTAGGATGTCAAAAACCAGCAGACGCTGCATTTTAACATGTATGACAGTCAGTAATTCCACACTTATTAGTTTGCAACGGTCCGAGTACGGAGGGAGATTGTTCGGGTCACTCCAAGGAAGAGAACGAAGTGCGAAACGAACGAACTTCTTCTGTACGCGTTCAATGGAAACGATGGGTGCCACATAATAAGGAGACCAAACGGGGGCCGCATACTCGAGGATGCTCCGTACCAAACTGCAATATAGTGATTTTAAAGCGTAGATGTCGTTTAACTCAGAGGCGTGCCGTCGGATTAGACCTAACACTGAGAAGACTTTAGCAGTCGTGATTCCCACATGCTGATTGAACTGTAGCTTGGCATCGATGGTAACTCCCAGGTCGCAGATTGAAGCCACACGATCCAGATGCGCTGACCCCATGCTGTACTGGTGATGAGCGGGATTGTTGGAGCGAGTGAAGGATATAACTTTGCATTTATCGGTATTAACACGCATGCCATTGTCGCTACACCAGATTAACAATGTGTTAATATCGTCTTGTAAGGCGAAACAGTCGCGTGGAGAACATATAACACGAAAAAAATTGAGATCATCGGCGAACGATAATTTGAACGACGAGAGGCACAAGCACAAATCGTTAACGAAGATGTTAAATAACAGCGGGCCCAATACGCTGCCTTGGGGTACTCCTGACGTGATGTTGAGTTGACGAGATCTTGATGAATTGACCACTACGTGCGCTGTGCGGCCAGAAAGATATGAAAAAAGCCACTTCGTTAGCCAGTCAGGATAGCCGATGCGTTTAAATTTGTCAATTATCAAAATATGAGGAACTGTGTCGAATGCCTTAGCAAAATCGACATACACCGCGTCTTCCCAATTCAATTTCTCGTGACAGTGAGGTAACGTAGCACATCAAGTTTGTTGTTGTTGAGCGATGTTTCATGAAGCCGTGTTGATTTTCAGAAATTATTGGTGCGGCTACTGGGTAGAGAACATTGTGCATCAGCTTTTCGAAAACTTTGCTTAAACAACACAGAATGGAAACACCACGATAGTTTGTGACTCGGTTGACGTTTCCTGACTTATGGATGGGGACGATAGAAGCATTCTTCCAAACGGAAGGAAATGTTTTCTCGCTAAGCGATCGGTTGAATAAAATCGTGACAGGGGCTGCGAGGCTCATAGCACACTTTTTCAGGAGTAGTGGTGGTATGCCGTCTGTTCCGGATCCTTTCTTAGAGTCGAGATTGTAAATGACCTTCAGTACTTCATCAGAGGAGAATTGGATGACGGGAAAGTTAATGTTGTGCGAAGAAATATGCGCGAAGCAATTGTGACGAGGTACAGGACACGACTTACTGAATACATTCTCGAAGAATTCGGCGAAGAGATTAGCGGCTTCTGCGTTTGAGCTAGCATGAGCCTTCTCGTATGCAATGTTGCAAGGGATATAAAGGGTGTTTCGATCAAAATTTGGTCGACTTAAGCTTGACGCATTTTCTTTCATCGTGCATCGAACAATTTTGCACACCTCTCATTTTGAAGATTTGTGCATGTAGCATCATGCCTCAATTTTGATTTTGAGATTAGCGCTTCAGTTATCAAAATGTCGTCGAAGGAAGAGAAGCAACGCATTAAAATTTTGTACGTGCATTGCAAAAATCCAAACTACTCTCACGCCAAGTTGGCAAAATTGTTAAATGTGGCTAAATAAACTGTTACCAACGTTTTAAAAGTGTTCGGAAAACGTTTGTCGACAGCTATGAAAGCTGTATCGGGGAGAAATCGAAAGCCGGATGCCACAGCGACGATCAAAAGAGTTGCCCCCTTTTTCTAGCGGAACCCCAACCTCTCCGTCCAAGATGTCGCAAAAAAGCCGGGAGTGGCTCCTTCAACCGTGAATAGACCAAAAAACAAGCTGGACTGTCGACTTACAAGAAAGTGGTGACTCTAAATCGGGGCGATAAACAAAACACGTCAGCCAAACCACGATCGCGAAATTTGTACACGACGATGATCACGAAGTTTGATTGCGTGGTACAGGACGATGAAACATACGTCAAGGCAGATTTTAAACAGCTTCCTGGACAGGAATTTTATACGGCAACCGGACGAGGAAAGGTGGCAGATATTTTCAGGCACATTAAATTGTCAAAGTTCGCGTAGAAATATCTGCTTGAAGAGCAACGTGTATATTACGACCGGAACCGTCAACCAGGAAATTTATCTGAGCGAGTGTCTACAAAAATGTCTACTACCTTTCCTGAACCGGCACAATTGTTCCGTTCTATTTTGGCCGGATTTGGCATCTTGCCATTACGGAAAAAAGAGTGGTATGCTGTGTGGTGTTCAAGAAGTGCCCAAGGACAAGAACCCTCCCAACACGCCGGAGCTCCGCCCAATCGAACAATATTGGGTCATCGTCAAGCGGAACCTTAAGAAGACTCAAAAAACTGTTGTGAGCGAGAAACAGTTCAAAGCAAACTGGCGTTCTGCGGCAAATAAAGTGGACAAGGAGACTGTGTTAAACGAAAGAGCCGGCAGTTCGCATGCGGTAAAAAGGAAGCTTAGCTGAATATTTTTCCTGTTTTCTGTATTAACTGAACTTGAAAAAGAAAACAGAATTTGACGTATTAATAAAAACTTTGATCGTCTCACACACATCACTGTTTGACCAAATTTTGATCGGAACACCCTTTACTACAAGAAGCTCAACGCATCCCGTAAAAGCTTCGTGTCACGAGCTGGATAAAGTGGAGGTATCTTGACGGATGAACGTGAAGTGATTGAAAGGTGGAAGCAGCACTACGATAAGCACTTGAATGGAGCAGAGGCGGAATACCAAGACAGTAGGAGGAATGGCTTCATCGGTATGGTGGACGAGGGTGACGTGCCAACTCCCACGATAAGTGAAGTTAAGGATGCTATCAAACAGCTTAAGAATAACAAGGCAGCTGAAAAGGAGGGCATCGGAGCGGAACTTATAAAAATGGGTCCGGATAAGTTGGCGACTTGTCTGCATCGACTGATAGTAAGGATCTGGGATACAGAACAGCTACCGAAGGAGTAGAAAGAGGAAGTTATATGTCCAATATTCAGAAAGGGGAACAAGTTAGGATGTGAGAACTATCGAGCGATCACTATTCTCAACGCGGCCTAAAAAGTGCTGTCCCAGATTATCTTCCGTCGTCTATCGCCGCTAGCTAGTAGATTTGTGGGATGTTATCAAGCCGGTTTTGTGAACGGTCGATCGACAACTGACCAAATTTTTACGTTGCAGCAGATCCTCCAAAACCGTCGCGGATATCAAATCTCTACACATCACCTATTCATCGACTTGGAAGACTATGCACGAGAACCTTTTTCCCGGAAAACTGACCTGAATCATCAAGACTACGATCATCAGATGCGTTATCGGACTCATGTAAAACACGCAAAGGACTTCGACAAGGCGATGGTCTTTCCTGCCTCTTGTTCAACATTGTTATGAAACGAACGGACTTTAACATGCGGGGTACGATTTTCAATCAATCCGGCCAGTTCATCTGCATCGCTGACAACGTGGACATTGCCGGCAGAACGTTCCAGGTAGACGCTGATCAGCAAAACCAGAAAATTTTGTAGGAAAAGTGGCAACCCTGATTTTTTAATATTGTTGTTTGTTCAGATATCATGAACCCTTCGCGTGGACACAGTTTCGTAACAATCTGAGACCCGTCGGCTCGAACCGGTACAATCGTATAAAAAAATCCCCATCGCTATAAAAAAAACAGAAAAATCAAAAGTTCAAAATTTGATGAGTCTTTTCAAGAATTATTGTAACGCCAATTTTTAACTTTTCTTGCAGTGTTTGATTTACCGAAGTACAATTGACTACGAATAAATGTCTACATCATAACTAAGACTCAAAGTTTAGAACTGATACTTACCTTGCCTTTCATTTTGTTCCCGTCGTTCCGAAAAAATAGGTTCGAATGACCGACGAACGATGACAAATGGGAGGATGAGAGATCCCCGGTGACCGATTGGTTAACCTAGTCGAGTCGACTGAACTGGCCAACAGATGTCAAAATAACCACTACAATGTTCATCATACAATGAAACAATGCGAAGGAAAAATCCTGTCCGCTTCAGCGCCAGCGAGTTCGCTGGCTACTTTCAAAAGAAAATGATCCACCGATCAAACAGCTTAAGCAAAACACATTACTGGCGATAGATTATCAAGCAACCTTCAAATAAAATTTAAAAAAAAAACCTGATGATCTGATGTTTTCCACAGCTTCATACTGACTGCCACTGACATATCTCCAACTCGATCGACCGTTTTCGGCACGATCGATCTCGCTCACTCCCTCGCATACAATTGATACGTATTTCCACCTTCCTAATTTTTCATAATGCGGTAAATCAACATCTATTGCCTTTCAATCAGAAACTGCTTATGTCTGCCGAATTGATCGTAACACATTTGATTTCGATCACCAAACCTTTCATTCGTTATCAATTGACCATACTCTTAACCGGAAGAACTATAATACTTTAAATGAGTTTATCATGTTTATCCATACACACTAGTAAACTGTTTCTCTTCTAAATGATGATCACAACGAACGTTAGGTTCACTTGCCAGCAGTACTGTTGTGAAAAGTAATCTGATTGTTATACAGTTAACTTTTCATTTTTCGATGCTTTAATTTTAGATGTCTCTCATCATCTCATCAGCAATCATTTCAAACTCTCATATATCCAGTTTTATGTACTTAAAGATAAATATAAATTTTCAATCTGCCTACATGTCGATATCCCCTTGAGTATGGAAACATATGTTTTTCATATGTCAATGAAAAATTCTATTCCACTGCTATTTTCACCGTTTGAATTTAGTGGTTGCTTTGCTTTGGTCACGAGATAAAAAGTACACTTTTTCAACAACTTTGGTGTCTTTGGAATCTGACATCAATAACATTTGTTTTACATACCCATCTCTTCCCATTGCGATGATCCCTTGAACATCAAGATAAAGAGGCATTTGAAGTAAAGATTCAAAAGCATTCGTCTACGAGTTTTTTCGTTCAAATTTTTTTTGCTTTGTCTTTGAGCAAGAATCATTGTTACTATTGTTGTAATAAATTTAAAGACGAAGGAAATTTTGGCTTTTGTGAGTTTGAGTGCGTGAGTATACATGAAAATCTTAAGCATGTGATTTGGTTGCCTTATTTACACTTGAGTTTATTGACGTTTATTCTCAATGAATCAAATATCGCTGATAGATTTGCCAGACAATTGCTGATCTAGCAATGGCTTTGAAGCTGCGGAGAAAAAAAAAAAAACAAGTTCTCACAAATTGGGCAATGGACTCTAAATTAAACAAGCAACAGCGCCTACAGAAACGCATTCTGTAATACACTACTAGACAAAATAAACCATACACTTGGCTTAAAAAAGCATTATAAGTTATATCATATTAATCTCATTTTGAAAGATGCATCTGTGACAAATATAGGAAAGTTTTACTACTTAGTGTGCTAAGTACAGAATTTAGTGAAACACGATTAGGCAGCATAACACATATAGTAAATTTACTTATAATATTCATTAATCTGTATAACGGGTGGCAATTAAAATTTTGGAATTTTTTCGAGGCCTCTATGCTCAACAACACACGAGCTCAGAGAGAAATAAGAGTGTGTATGCGTTAGCTCTTTCTCTCCTCTTTCTGCTAGTATTTTCTGTTTTGTTTATGCTTGCTCAGTTTTGCTCAAAATGCCGTCGAAATAAGAAGTATTTCGCGAGCGCGTTGTACAGTTCTACAAACTGCACAGAAATCTCGGCAAAACGTATACGTTACAACATTTTAAAAGCGAAAATGTTGCGACTTCGACTGTTTACCATATCCTAAGATCCCCAACAACTGCTCGCAAGCAAGGTAGTGGAAGACCAGCCAAAATTATGGACGCAAAAGGACTTCGTTCTCTTTCTCGTGCCTTCAATAACAAGGATTCACTGAGCCAACGGGATGCCGCAAAAAAGTTCAACTGTTCTCACCAGTACATCTGCAAAACATTGAAAAGAGTCGGAATAAAGTGCCGAAAGAAGACACGAGCCCCGGAATATACTGATGCACAGATTTCAACGCTGAAATCCCAATGCCGTTGGTTGATTAAAAATTATTCCGGAAAAAGTTTTGTTTGGACGACGAAAGCTACTTTCCTCTTTCGAAGACGCAGATTCCCGGAAACGATCGATACTATTCAACGGATAGTTCTACTACACTTCCGAACATAAAATATAAGTTTAAACATAAGTTTGAACAGAAAGTGATGCTATACATTGCCATTTCCGAGAAAGGCATTTCTAAGCCATGGTTCAAGCCCTCTGGTTTGGCAATCAATCAAGATGTGTACCAGAACGAATGTTTGAAGAAAATTTTGATCCCGTTTCTACAAAAACATCATGCTGATGGAGTACGTGTTTTGGCCGGATAAAGCGTCATCGCATTACGCCATAAAAACACAATCGTTCCTGAATACCCATTCGATCCCATTTGTACCCAAAAACGACAACCCGACAAATCTGCCTCAGTGTCGCCCAATCGAAGATTTCTTCGGGGTTTTGAGTTCCTTGGTGTACAAAAATAACTGGAGAGCCACGAATTGCAAACAGTTGATTGGTAGAATCAAGAAATGCATTCGCAAAGTTGACATGGAGGCCGTACAACGCTTCTGTTCCGACATCAAACGGAAGCTTCGCCGAACATCCGATTACGGACCGTTTTCAAATGTTCACTAATTTTTTTTCAACAATGGACAATGTATCTTTTATTTGAATAAATCAGATCTTCTTCAACTATGTTTGTCTTTTTTTGACAGCTTGAGAAAGAAATTCCAAAATTTTAGTTGCCACCCGTTATGTGCCTTAATTTCCGAATGTTTGTGAACATTTATTTTATTTCAAATATTCACAAGCATTTGGAAATGAAGGAACAAAATTAATACTACAGGATAAGATTGAGCTTATTTTTTACATCTTGAACTAGATGCTTGGGATTGAAACTTACATAAAAAAGCATCTGATTTTGCAATTACATTAGCATCATTTGGCACATATTTTTTTGTGTTCCTCAACTTATGGCTACGTCATGTAATGTAATTTATTATTTTGAGTTTTTATTATCTCGTATATTTCTCTCTTACAAGCCGCTCCTTTTATGTACATCAAAGTAGACTCAAATTTAATGTGACAGTGTGAATAAATACTAAATTTGAAAAAATAATTATAGAGCAATAGAAAAAACCAAATTAGATACCCAATGCGATAGTTGCAGAGTGATATTAAATCAACTTATCAATCGGATGTTTACATCAATATTAACTTTGGAATTGATTTCATTTAAATGTCCGACCTTCGCGGGATAGCCACAGATTAAATGATTGTAGATCTTCTTTTTGTCGAGATTCATCGGAATTAAACTTGAATGTTCGTATGAAGTGAAAAGTAAAAATAATAACAAATGTTAAAAACTTATGGTTCGTGATGGTGTGTGAATGACTGCCTATTTTTTCAATTAGATGCGGGATGAGGCTTTCATCTAGGTATGGTATTCGAATATTACGGCTTCGGTGGTATGAAGAAGTATTGACAACTTTGAATAGTTCATGAGAGCGAATTCGCTTCTATGGAACTCAGATTATGAGGTACAATACCTGAGGATAATACCATAAAATTGTTCCCACAATGTTATGCGAATACCAAGATGAGGTAAAACCATACCAAAAAAGTACACACTACCAAAATGTCATGTAAATTTCTGTCCACTAAGACCGACACATGCTAGCGCCCTTATGCACATAAGAATGAGTTGAAAGAGATGAGAAAATAAATTCAATCAAACACATCTTTTGTTGAATTACGTATGTGTCAGATTCAGGAGACATAATTTTACACGAAAGCTTTCTTTACATTCCCCGACTTTTTACAAACATGAATTACGTTTCGTGTAAAATTCATAATTTCTATGAGTGTAACTCTCAGGTATTCCCAGGAATCCAAAACAACAAATTTTGTTATTCGAGAGATATTGTGCTTGCAATTCTAAGGTATTTTATTTAGGAATTTTACCTCTTAATCTGAGCTCTTTAATACCAAGGCGAGTTATCAAGATCAAAATTAGGTATTCATATGTTGTTGTCTCCTGCTCGGGTTTATACACAGATGTGCGTCTGTCTGTCTCTCTTTTTATCTGCGTAGTTTTCTGTGCATTTTTGCTGTTCGATATGTTCACCGTGTCCAATATATTCTCATACAAAATAAAACTCTATTTATTTCAAATCGACAATCCAGATTTCATTGATAACTTTACCCACTATATTGCAATATGATACTGATCAACTACAGCATATGTTTTGGAATAACACCGCCTTTAACCTTCTTTACCAGCTCCAGATGTTTTTCGAAACCGTGGCACGCACGACTTCCATTGGTATTTCGTCCCAAATTCATTTGATTACGATTTCGAATTGGTTCACATTAGACGCCCTGTGGTCATTTACTTTCGCCAGCATGTATGACCATACGAAATAATCCAAGAGATTCAGATCTGATGAACTGGAAGGCCATTCATTCTTGTCCAAAAAGTCGGTTAAATTTTCTCGGCACCAGCCCTGAACGAGATTTGCAGTATGCGATGGCACTCCGTCCTGCTGAAACACATAGTGATTATCTCCAAACACCTCTACATATGGCTTGACAACTTTCTCCAAAACTTCCGTTTTATAATATACGACATTCACTTTAACGCCTTTTTCGATGAAAACCAGTGGTAATTTGCCTCGCTTGCAAATTCCTCCCCAAACCATCACTGACGCAGCACTTTGGAACCGTGGAATATTACTATCACTCTCTGGAACAGGTCTCGAAGAGAGAGCTCACAATCTGTCGTTCTGGACATTGTGGAATTGTTGCAAGACGAATAACTTTTCGTCGGAAAAGATAAGTTCTTCCCCACCGTGCTGCGACAAAAGCATACTTCTCGAGTAATTCATGATTAGGGCCTAAAAGCCATTTGTAAACAATGACTTTAAACATCGATATCTCACGAATCACGACAATCCCACTATATCCAGCTGGTAGAACTAACATTCTTCTTGTGCAGTCCGCACCGTACGATTACGAACGGATCTCTTCCGGTCATCCAACGAGCAGGTGTCACGGTACCTTCGGATGGTTCGGTACACATAATCCCGCTTTACTTCAAATTTCTGAAAATAGCGCCCGGGCGCTCACCTTTCAAAAACTTTCATCACCACTGCACGAAACTCCTTCATCGCTGGTAAAAGATAAACACCGAATGAAAATAATCGGACATAACCTAAAAGCGTTTGTATAAACATAGTGCAAAACTACACCAACACATACGTGAAGCATGTTAGGAAGTTGCACGACACCAATGCAAGAAAAAAGTGTATGAGAATATATTGGACACAGTGTAGATCTCTGCGGTGAGTAAGTTGGATTAGTTGCCTGGCAGGGGGGAGAGAGGCCTATGAAACAGTTTGTTTCTGAGGATTGGTTTGCCCTGAATTCAGTAACTATTCTATTCTCAACAACTAGCATTCTCCAATCTAATACGCCTTCTCCTTCTCTTGTTGCTTTTGTATGTTATCTGTGCAACATCTTGACGTTTATTCGATGCACCATTCGATGTCTTTTGTTTCAGTATTTTGGGTTCATCTGAGTGTAGTTGATATATGTGTTGGTTTTGCGTTTCCTCGGCTTCGTAATGGCTTCGCGTCTTTTTAGGTTTAGGCCCACTTGGCCCAATGAGGTCTATACAGGTGGAGAAGAAGTCGTGAAGTTGTTGCAAAATATTGTCATTGTGTTCGTGAGATGATGCACAAACTGTTTTTTGTAAACATGCGTGACGTAGATCTCCAAAAACAACAATTCACAACAGCAGCAAATCACAAGATGGAATGTTTATTTTTGGCAATTGGTATAATTATTAAAAGGTTTCAGCCGAAAAATGCCTTTTTGTGCACTAAAAGGATGCAGAAAAAAACTTAACTTGCTTTGCTATCATTCGCTTGTTTTTTGGAGTTTTACATCACTACCCGAAATCATGGATTGTTTACCCATTTTTCGTTACTAATACCGACAAACACCCTGCTCTTCGCCACCTGTATAGACCTCATTGCACTTGACCCACACTATGTGGAGTGCATTTTGTTGCTGGGTTCACGTTGTTTGTAGCTACTATCATTTTCATAACTTGTTTTATAATCAATGCATATGTTGTTGTGGTTTAATTTTCATTTTATAGGTTACATCTATTGTTTGGTGATTTTTTTTTGTAGGTCCAATCATCATTTTGAGTCAGTTGATGTGTGTTATCACTCAGTGTTTGTTGTTGTTGACTTTTTTTTATCACCAGTGGCGCTTGTTTTTCGTGCCCCAGTGATCTTCTTTCTCTTGACATTTCATTCCCTGTGGCACGCGTGAGGTGTCTGCACCTTTCTTGCGTATGTGTTGCAATAACTGCTGTGAAACGGAATGAGGGAGATTGTTTCATCTGTAGGATCTCCAGCCCATAAGCTAGCAAAATGGCTAGTAAAAGAATTTCAAGTATCTCTGAGCAATTCCCAACAAGCTCAGTTCGGCAACTCCCAGGAATTTGTACAACAGCTACAGTCATCAGGTCATATAAATGACAATGAAGTAATGGTATCTTTCGACGTCACAGCCCTTTCCCTAGCGTACCGATCAAGGACGCAATTAACCTTCTGAAGATTGGCTTTTGAAACAAGGAGATACGACAACATGGAAGCAAAAGGTACGGATGTACCTTAAACTGACCCGACTTTGCATGGAAGAGAACTACTTTTACTTTCAGAGGATCATTCTATAAACAATTAAAAGGAGCCCCTATGGGAAATCCTCTATCCCCATTCCTCTGTGAACTGTTTATGGCGAATTTGGAAACAATCCTAAAAGCGAAAGGATTACTCCCAACTCGTTGGTGGAGATACGTCGACGACATCTTCGCCGTCGTGAAAAAAGACGATCATCCTCGATTCTTCAAGAAATCAACAATCTCCACAAAGACATTAAGTTCACCGCATGAAATAGAAAAGGATGGAAAACTTGCATTCCTCGACCTTCTAGTAAAGAGAGAATTATTGTCGCCATCTCCTTAAGAGTTTGAAATCTTCAGAAAACCCACAAACACCCAAAGAGTCATCCCATACACTTCAAACCACTCTTTTCAGCACAAAATGGCCACTTTCCACCACATGATCCACCGGATGTTGACCCTTCCTCTCCAATAAAACTGGAAAAGCCAAAGAATTAGCATATATCTTCGAAACTGCCAGACTCAATGGGTACGAAAAGAGGATCAATTCAAGCGATCATCAACAAAAGGAAAAACATCTTCATAGAAAATCACTAACAACCCTCTCAGACTCACCTGAACCCCTAAAACGTGTGTCCGTCCCCTTCGATAAAGACATTACACAAAGCTTAAACCACGACTTAGGGAATTTGGCTTAGACTTAGTTTTTTCTAGTAGGCACAACCAATTAGCATCGATGTTAGGCTCCACCAAAGACTCAGTAGACACATTAGGCAGAGCAGGGGTATACAGAATCAGTGTAAACACTGCAGCAAAATATATGTAGGTCAACACAAGAGAACCTTGGCAGCAAGGTTCAAGGAGCATCTAGCGGAGGTAACTAAGGCTGTCAAACTAGAACAAGAAAGGAATTTCACATAACTTCAAATCAACAGTCGCAGAACACATCTTCACGGAAAATCACGACATAACGACGAATGACATCACAATATTACGGACTACATCTACACCCTGAAATTAGACGTCGCAGAAAGCTTAGAAATAAACAAACAACAGAACACAAATCTACTAAACAAAGACCAAGGCAATGGTTACACATGGCTCTTCAACTTACTACCCAAACGACATCAAACCGCGACGAAGCGGAGCACCCGCTGCTACACAATAAGTATGTTAGGTATAAATGAGAAAGAAGCGAATTAGATATTAAGTACACTTGTTTTTTGACTCAGGACAGGTATAGACAAACTAATAATAAGATAGGTATAAACAACATAATGATAGGTAAAACGTTTTGCTTTTAGAAAATAGTATATATACGGCAGGTGGCGAAGGTTTTCTTTCAGTCGAGTTATTAGTACAAGACACTGAAGAAGTCTGCACATTGTAGACGAAGTACGCGTATCTGTCGAAGATAAGCAAAGGTAGTTGGAATTAAATGGAAGATACTAATTCTTCTTCTAATTTCTAGTTGCTGTGATATGCTAATTTGTTTTGCAACATTTCAGCATAGCATTGTGAATTTTTAATTTTTAATTTTGTTTTATTAAAATTGTATTTCTGAGCTTCAAGTACTATTCCATGAGATAGGAGGTTCCATTCCGCTCATAAGTGGTAAAACATTGTATTTAAATATATTTTTAGAAGGTATTAAACGAACCTCAACGGTATTAAAACGGTCCTCGATAGTCTAACGTTTTTCTGTATTCCATTGAGGTTAACTCCACGGTGATGTGAGTGACCCCAGCAGCATCACAAGTGTTGGTTTAAAAAAAAATCTCAAACTCTAAAATTTAAAATAATATATAAACCAGATATAAACCATTCAATCTTGTGAGTGACCTGAGGATCCTTAATGTTGGTTTAAATCGGTCCTCAAACTCGATACTCTAATATAATTTGGTATGTTATTGATATAAACAATTTATTCTTATGAGTGGCACCAACGGCATTCTTACTATTAGTTTAAATCGGTCCTCAAAATCGATGTTTTAATATATTTTTAATTCTACTTAAAAAAAACCACACACACTTGTGAGTGGCCCCAACAGCAACTGTTGGTTTAAATCGGTCCTCAAACTCGATGTTTTAGCATATTTTTGAATTTTACTGAAATAAACCACCCGCATTTTGAGTGGCCATAACAGCATCCTTACTGTTGGTTTAATTCGGTCCTCAAACACAAACTTTTAATATATTTTTGATTATATATATATTTTTTTATCTTTCATTCTAGCAAAAACATTAATTTTCACTCTTGGTACCTCATAGTGACGAGCGAACATCTCCTTCTACATCATATTTTTGTATGCTATTCAAATAAACCACCCACACTTGTTAGTGTTCCCAACAGCAATCTTACTGTTGGTCTAAATCCGTTCACAAACTCGATGTTTAACATATTTTTGTATTTTACTGAAATCAATCACCCACACTTGTTAGTGTCTTCAAAAGCATCCTTACTGTTGGTTTAAATCGGTGCCAAAATTTGAATAATTTTACTGTGTATCTCTATGCAGAGAAAAATAAAATATCTTGTTCGCTGCCAGTGTCAGCTGAATTCAGCACATCCCTTACCAAAACGATCCCGCTGCAAACCCAACCATTTTATCCAACATTCCAGTGATTTGGCGTGGAAGTGCAGAGGTGTTCTAGACTTCCACTGAAGCGAGTATCACGTCAACATATTCCTACCCTTTCCTTATTTGACCTGCATTCGGGCGGGGCCGGCGCCAATATTGCCGTAGTTTGGGATCACCAGTTTCATCTAATTAGTTCTCTGTATAATTAAAGCCGATCTGACAATAACGGAGTAGCAACCTCGGACGGTCAACCATGCTCATGCTCATCAAGGCTTAGGGAAATTTTATTCAATGTGCCTCCACTTATTCATCTGTTTCTGGAACATAATTGCAAAGTTGACCTTCACACATATTTTCATTTGCATTCAAATCGTATTCTTCGTAAGAAAAAATATTATTTTGTAGTTTGTAGTGAAAAGAGGGTCCAATGTTATTTAAAAATAATTCAGCAACATATACTGCTGCTCTTATTTTTTATTTTTTTCTGGAATCTGAAAAGTTCTGGGATCACCCATTTAGATTGTCTACTGATAGCTTGTGCTAAACCGTTGAACTGTTAATATCTGTATGCTGTTAGCTTGGAAAATCTCACGATTGGGAACTGACAGCTGCACGAACGTGATCAACCAAGGTGAAAATTTTTCAACGATTCAGCGGTGAATATATTTAACTACCGAGTAAAAATATTAAATATATGTACGAGTAATGCTTCCAAATAAATATCTAAGTTATTTCCTCCTTGCAGTACTCCGTTTTAGACGTGTTTATACTACCAGTATTATTTTGCGATGCGAATGTTGATACTACGATTTAATCATCTAGTTTGCATTGGAAATTCTAGTCATGACAGTTAATAAAATAAAACCTAGATTACGCAATGTAGTGGATAGCGCAAAAGGGATAGAATGGAGGTTCAGATCGCCTCTCCGGAGACATTGTTCATGCTAATTACAACGCGTCATTAGCATCGATTACCGCCCGGGTGTGAGTTGATCCAAATGCACACTGATAATGCCGATAACACCCTCACGATGGTAAATATTTATTGGTTGTTCTTCACGAGTGTCATATGTGTCGGCATGTTTAGCGCGTGGATTTGATTGGTTTGATCTCGACGACGCCAGGTAAATTGTAGCGGCATATTTAATCAATCACTAAGTAACTTACCAATGTGTGTGTGTATCCGAGTCCACCCTCTTCATCGTCCGTGTCGATGGCATCCCGACCCGTGAGTGGTTGTTTGGTGGGTATGATTTTGGATGGAACCGTCAGCAGGCTCATCTCCGCGGATGACTTCCCGTTCATCATTTTTGTTTACTGAATTCTCCCACTTCACTAATCAGAATAAATAATCGCACTTCAGAACAGTACACTCTTAGCGGTGGGAACAGAAGCTTCTTCGAACTTATCACACCGGTGTGACACTCCTCACTATACCAGAACCGGTAGACGACTTAACACAACAGCAAATGACTGCTACTCCGCACGTTTCAGCTAAACACTTGCCGTGAAAACTTCCATTGCTTAGGGATTTTCCTGAGGAAGAGAAAAAACACAAGCAAATTTCTGTAATTTATTGATATAATTGAATTGCAATGAGCTCAGGTAGGAAGGTGCATCGGGTGGAAAATGGCAATAGTTAAACAATTCTGGATAACTTTTGAATTAATTTAAACTTATTTGAATAAATAAATAACCAGCTTAGAATTGAAATCTTTGTTTAATAATTTATTGTTTGGTTCGTAAATTTTTGAGTAGCCCTTGTGCACTTGTTAAAAATAAAATTAAAATAATCTGAGTGTATATATTTTAAGTATCGGGATGCATATTCATGTTTGTTATATTCCTTGTTACTTCTTAAGGCGAAAGATAATGAATTCCCGATAGAAAAAGTGTTTTTGGTTTTTCATTATAGAAAGCAACGCTGTATCAAAAATCCCACATGTGCAAAGTTCCGCTGCAAGATATGTTTTTTTACAGATATCAATAAGTTGGTTATGTTTTCCCAGTTTAGAGATCAAAAACAGTAGAACGCATAATACTTAATCTTGAAATTTTGATAACCAGTTAAAATGTCAACTTGAGCAAATCTGTTCAGAAGGTCAAGGATTTTCAGGAGGTGGAGAGTATGGTTCATAGTTCAATCACTACGTGGCGCTAGTGGTCATGAAAAAGAGCCCATCTTTTAAAGAGTTTATATCGTGTTCCCAACTGCCTAGAAAGTTGAAGCCTTAAGCAAAGTTGTTCAGAAGGTGAAGATCATTTAGAAGGCGGAGAGTATGGTCCAAATTCTGTCACCACTTGGCGCTAGTGGACATGTAAGGGAGTGCATTCTTCGACAATTTTATGAATTAATCCCGACCACCTAGAAAGATGGAATCTTCAGCAAAATTGATCAGAAAATCAGGAACTTTCAAAAGGCAGCAGAGTATCGTTCAGAATTCATAGCTCTAGTAGGCATGCATAGAAGATCATTTTTTAACGAGTTTATAATGTGATTCAGACCACACTTAAGAGCACGAACTTTCCGAGAAGCTGTTCAATGTTAAGACAATGCTTTTATGAGGCTATTTTGCATTCGAAATGCTTATTTAACAAGAAGCATTTGAAAAGCATTGAAGGTGCTTCTTTACAGCAAATCTGATGCTGATATGTTGCTAATAAAGGGTGTTCCGATCAACATTGGGTCAAACAGTAATGTGTGTGAGTCGATCAAAGATTTATTAATAAGTCAAATTCTTTTTCAAGTTCAGTTAATACAGAATATAGGAGAAATATTCCGCTAAGCTTCCGTTTTACCGAATGCGAATTGCTGGGTCTTTCGTTTAACACCTGCCATAAGATTTTGTACAGTCTCCTTATTCGCCGCAGAACGCCAGTTTGCCTTGAACAGCTTTTTGCGACTTCTTAAGGTTCCGCTTGACGATGGCCCAATATTGTTAGATTGGGTGGAGCTCTGGCGTGTTGAGGGGATTCTTGTCCTTGGGCATCACTTGAGCGTTGTTGGCAGCATACCACCGGCCAAAAAAGAGCGGAACAATTGTGTCGCTTCAGGAAAAATAGTAGACGTTTTTGTGGGCACTCGCTCAGATAAATTTCCTGGTTGACAGTTCCGGTCGCAATGTAAACGTTGATCTTCAAGCCACAAGTACAGATGGCTTGCCACACCAGATATTTCTCCGCGAACTTTGACAGCTTAATGTGCTTGAAAATATCTGGCACTGTTGGCACTTGCCAGAAATTGTCCTACGTTGTGTCTATTTTTAACTGATACTGTAACTTTATTTTTTAGCACTTGTTTCACATGAAGGGAGACTTGAGACTGAACTGAACTTTTTGCTGTGTGTCGATTATTATAGGTTGGATTTATACATGAATTTATGCTAAGAACAAGACTGCCAGTTTGAACGGGCGAAAATCCCTAATTGCATGCTGAACTGTTCGAATGGAACACGTTCTCTATTGTTATTGCATGCAAGTCCATTTTCCATGTGGTGACCTAATGCATGTTGAGCTAATGCTATTCGCTTCAACATACCCGCCGCCATGAATGATTACGTTCAACATAATTGATGTAAACAAAACAAACATCTCTAGCTTAAACTAACAGGTAAGTATAATTTGTTTAACAATATTTGATTTTTCTTCTATTTACAGGCAACAATTATTTCTTATGGATGAGAATTGGGATCGATGAATGTTTCTTCTCGTTGCTCCTGACCAAGAACTGGCTCAAAACTTGCAAGCAAGCAAATTCTGGTAATTGGTCGGATGATGACACCTCTCGCGAGTGCGAAGGCTAACAACTCGACTCGAATTTATCTCTTCCAGGATGTGCTTCAGTAATGCGCGCAAGTAGCCAACGGGTCGTAGGTACCATTTCGTCAACCAGTATGACCATCCTTCCAGGCTGGATCTCGTCGTTTCGTGCTGCAAGTTTCGTGTCTCTCATCATCTCCTGCAAGTACTCTGTTCGCCAGTGAATCCAGAATTTTTGAACGTGATGCTGGAGCTTCTGAAGATGTCCAAGGGCGCCTACCGGTGTATGCTGAATGGATGGGTCGGGCAGGGCTTGCATCGAGGTGCCGATGAGGAAGTGCGCTGGTGTTAGGGCGGCGAGGTCATTAGGATCATCGGACATCGGCAGAAGAGGACGGGAATTCATCGCAGATTCGATTTGGTGTAGAATTGTGTAGTAGGCTTCAAATGTGAGAAGTGTATTACCTAGTTGCCGAAATAGATGTCGCTTGGCTGTCTTGACCGCTGCTTCCCATAGGCCACCGAAATGTGGTGCCTTGGGAGGAGTCAAGTGCCACGTAATTCCTGATCTGCGCAGGCAGAAGTGATAATGCTCTGCTCGTTCTGGCTCCTAAATCTGGCAAACAGCTCAGCCAGTTCTCGTTTTGCTCCTTCAAAATTCTTTCCGTTATCCGAATAGATATGGGCTGGAATTCCGCGTCTTGCAATGAATCTGCGCAACGCCGCAATGAACCCCTGGGTAGAGAGGTCCCCCACAAGCTCTAGGTGGACAGCCTTTGTCGCAAAGCATACAAATATGCACAGGTAAGCTTTTGCCGGAGCAGCTCGTTTATGGATGGGTTTCATGTACAGAGGACCGGCATAATCCACGCCGGTATTAGAGAATGGACGACTCGGGACAACCCTCGCTGCTGGTAGCTGTCCTATCTGCTGGTGTGCGGGCTGCGGACGTTGACGTATACACCGGAAACAATTTCGAACGATGCTGTGAACTAAACGGCGACCATTCAGTGGCCAATATTCTTCACGAATTGATGATAACAGTAGACGCCCGCCGCCGTGGAGCAACTTCCGATGATAGTGCTCTCCAATTAACCTGGTGAATGGATGATCCTTTGGGAGGAGGGCAGGGTGTTTAGACTGGTAAGGAAGCTGAGATAAGTTCAATCGACCTCCTACTCGTAATATTCCTTCCGGATCGATGAATGGACACATCCGACGTATTTTAGATTTTTTCATCACGGCATTTACTCGTTGTAGGTCCTTGATCTCATCCTCGAAGGCATCCAGCTGTGCAAGACGGATTAGGACGGCATTAGCGTTGACAAGCTCATCGACGCTGAGTGACTGTTCGTTGAGTCCAATCTCTAACAGTGATGCAAGTGGCTGGGTTCTAGTCTTTGAACGTGTTCTTGTCGTGAAACGGAGGCAATAACCTACAATGTGAAGCAGGCGAGTATAGGATGACCATCGAAGAAACCATGGATTAGTGCTGGGTTTTGTTTGAATGGATGCAACGACACTTTTCGTTTCCAGAATGTCCTCCGAAACGACAGGCGGGTTTGAAGTTGGCCAGGCCGATCGCTGGTGTGCCAACCATGAAGGACCATGCTTCCAATCCTCGCTTTTCAGGAATTCTTCCACTGACATCCCTCGTGATACCAGATCTGCAGGATTCTCGGTGCCGGGTACATGGTTCCATTTGCTTCCATGTGTGAAATGTTGCACCTCGGAAACCCTATTGGCAACGAACGTCTTCCATGTGCTGGGAGGTGCTCTAAGCCAATACAGACAGACGGCAGAATCGGACCAGAAATACGATGCGGATACATTGATGTTGATAGCTTCTTTGATACGATGATGCAGGTGGGCAGCCAGGACACAGGCGCACAGTTCCAGGCGAGCTATTGTCAGCCTTTTTCAGCGGAGCCACCTTACTCTTTGAAGCAAGTAGCCTGATTTGTACGGTTCCCCGAGCGTTTTCACAGCGGACGTATGTGCAGGCCCCGTATGCAGACGTCGAGGCATCGGCGAATGTATGCAGCTCAATTTGTGCCTCTAGGAGAAAGGCGTAGCGATCAATTCGATAGGTGGCAATCTTTGGAAGCTCAAGCCGAAAGTTTTCCCATTTCATCCGAATTATTGGAGGTACAGGGTCGTCCCAGTCGCAGGAAAGCGACCATAATTCTTGCATAAGGATCTTAGCTCTGACTACGATGGGTGCAATTAAGCCGAGTGGATCGAAGAGTCTAGCAATGTCGGAGAGGATTGAACGTTTTGTTGGAGGCTCGTCACGGTGTTGTATTGGTGAATCGAAGCGAAGTGTATCAGATTCTGGCTCCCATCGAATTCCTAGTGCCTTTATAGACTCATTCGGTAAGAATTGTAGGCTTGATTGCGTGCCGATAAGGTCATCCCGGAGTCCCTGCAGTACTTCAAGGCGGTTTGATGTCCACTTTCTCAGAACGAATCCGCCTTTTGAGAGTAAGTTCGCTAGTTCTTCTCGAAGCTGGATAGCTTCTTCGATGGTCTTTGCCCCTCCAATAAAATCGTCCACATAGAAATTTTTTAGTAGCGCTTGGCCGGCTACCGGATAATCATGGCCTTCATCCGATGCAACTTGCTGGAGTGCACGCGTTGCCAGAAAGGAGGAAGGAGATAGGCCGTAGGTGACGGTTTGCAATTCGTAGGTTTGAACTGGAACGTCTTTTGTGAACCGGAAGAGGATGCGTTGCAACGAACAATCATCAGGATGTAGACGCACTTGCCGGTACATTTTTGCTATGTCGCCAACTAGAGCCACGGGATGCGTCAGAAATCGGAGAATAATAGCAAGAAGGTCATCTTGGACCACCGGACCCACGCAGAGAGCTTCGTTCAAGGAGAAGCCGGTAGAAGTACGAGCGGAGCCGTCGAATACGACTCTTACTTTGGTGGTCGTACTTCCTTCCTTTATTACGGGGTGGTGAGGTAGATAATATGTGTGGGAGTGATCTGATCCATCGTCCGGCTCGACCAATCGCATATGGCCGAGGGTGAGGTACTCCCTCATGAAATTGTGGTATTCTTCCTTCAACTTCTGGTTCCGATCTAGTCGACGTTCGAGTTGCTCGAGCGATAACGAGCGCTGATTTTTGATTCACCTAGCATCGCATCGAAGTCGGGTTTTCGTGGTAACCGGACAATGTAGCGGCCTGTCTCGTCTCGAGACGTTGTAGATTGAAAAAAGTCCTCACAATGGCGTTCCTCGATCGAATAATTGTTGGCTACGGTCAATTCTTCTGTTTTCCAGAATCGTTCTATGCATTCCTCAAGCGTTGGCATACAAACGGCGACGACACTGGGAGTAATAGACTGCCGCTGAGTAGGGTGCTCTGTGCTTGCTGATCCCGTTACAACCCATCCGAAAACACTATCTACCAGTATTGGAAGCTTATCGGCCAACTGAAGACGAGCAGTGCTTGGGAAAAAGGAGTGAAAGTGCTTGGCGCCTAGAACCATATCAATTTGTTGACGCTTGTTGAACATCGGGTCGGCCAATGACAAATTTGAAGGAATTTGCCAGTCCTTGATGTATATATCTTGTGCTGGAAGATCCGCGGTCACCATGTCCATTAGTAGTAGGTCCACACCGCATTCAAAACTATCGTTCCTAGATTTGATTCGAGCGAAAATTGATTCCTTCACCTTCTTAGAGATATTGCCTGCTCGCTTGAATTGTCACGTTTACTGGAGTCCGTTTCAAATGCAATCGTCGTGCCAGGCGATCTGTAATGAGATTTGGCTGAGAGGCACTATCTAGTAGCACCCGTGCTATGTGGTCTTGGCCATATGCATCGACGACCTTCACCAGTACCGTCAACAGAAGAACGTCTTCTCGAGATTGTGGAGCGGAGGCACTGGCAACGATCCTTGGGACCTCTTCGGCATCTACGATGGGTGATCGGGGAACTGATTCTACGATGGAGGAAGCAGTAGACTGAATAGCTTGCATCGGCATAGACGTGCGAGTGGAAGGCAAATCATTTACTGATCTAGTAACGTCACTGGAATGGAGCATGGTGTGATGACGTTTATGGCAATGTTTGCAGCTGTAACTCGATGGGCAATTGCGAGCAATGTGGCCACCTTTCAGGCAATTGTGACACAAGCTCTTGCTGGACACTAACCGCAGCCGCTCGGAGTGGGAAAGCTGGTTGAATCTTGCACATTTCATAAGCGGATGATCTTGGCTGCAAGCTGGACATTTGCTGACGGAACTGGACGTAGAAGCACAGGATGATACACGGAAATTAGAAACTCTTCTGGTGGAATGAGATGATGCATTTGGAATAATAGCGGGCTGATGATGGTTCACCAGAATTGACTCCAAAACGCGCATACGGCGCTGAAGAAACTCGATCAAGCAGTCGTAGTTCGGGTTAACAGAGGTTGAGGCGTGTTCTTCCCAGGCCTTAAGCGTGTCGTCAGGGAGTTTCGTGCACAGGAGATGTTCCAGGATGGTGCTCCAGGAGTCCGTTGGTTCGCCTAGTTGACACAAGATCTTTGTGTGACGCTGGTATTCATCCACCAGCGCGTGTAGAGATGCAGCGGTTTCCTTCTTAGCCGGGTTAATTTCAAATAGAGCCTGGAGATGCCTTTTCTTCAATAGGTATTCGTTGGCGTACCTGTCGACCAACGTTTGCCACGCTAGGTTGTAATTCGCTGAGCAGATCGCAATGGACTCAATGAGCTGAGCCGCTTCACCTTTCAGGGCTGCTTTCAAATAATGGAACTTTTGGATTGGAATTGGAATGAATGAGCGCCAAAAAGGTGTCGTGAAAACCCAGCCACTGCATGTAGTCGCCGTTGAATTCAGGAAGCGAGATCGTAGGTAATTTCAACCCAGCGAGAGTGGACGACGGCGAAGAAGAAGATTCAGGGATTCGAGCTTGATTAAGTACAGGTAGTTTCGAAATTAAGGCGGCCTTTATTTGGAATAGCCGAGGTTCAAAATCTGCGCGAATATCGGCATGAGCTTGCCTACCTTCTTCACCATACTCAGTATCTTCCAACTGCCCTTGCACCTCTTCCAGCGTTGCCCACAAGTTGTTCAGGTAGTCTAGGCGTATCGGAACTTGCCCTCGGTCGCGTTGTTCGTTGAAATTAGCCACGAATGCCTCTGCCCGACCCAGCGCGGCGATCATCGTGGTTCTCCGAGAAGCGAGATATACTCTTTGCTGCTGTTGCTGCTCCATCTTGCAATCCAGAACAGGGTAATCGGTATTCAGCAATAGAAAACAGATCTGTCGAAGACGAGAAGACCACGGTAGGCCTGGAGCGAGCAAGTAAACTACTTGGAATGGTACTCACCATTTGCCTTGAATTTATATAAAACAGCCAACAGGAACAATAAGCAGGCACCGTCCGTGCTAGTCGGTAAGATGGCGAAAAAATCAAGAACCAGTGAATCTGTTGAGTGGTTCACACAAGGCGGCACCGCCTTTCGGATGTTGATGATTGGGATACAGATGCAGAAAAGGTTTGGCCTGTGAGATAGCGTCTGTCCTTCTGAGGATGGCGCTGGACAGCCGAAATGCAATGGCGATATCCAGCAGTACCCTTTAACAAGCGACGAACCGAAGAACGATGGCGGGAATCAGCATTAGGATGTGTTCCAAACGGTTGTAGCCCAATTGTTTGAGCCTTGAATTGATTCTATACACCTCCGGAATAATGGCGTGAGAAAGATGGCAGCGCCCAGTGGATCGTCAAACGTGGCCAGTAAACTCAATGGCGTCGAATATCCTGGTCACGGCACCAGTTTTATGTTGGCACTTGCCAGAAATTGTCCTACGTTGTGTCTATTTTTAACTGATACTGTAACTTTATTTTTAGCACTTGTTTCACATGAAGGGAGACTTGAGACTGAACTGAACTTTTTGCTGTGTGTCGATTATTATAGGTTGGATTTATACATGAATTTATGCTAAGAACAAGACTGCCAGTTTGAACGGGCGAAAATCCCTAATTGCATGCTGAACTGTTCGAACGGAACACGTTCTCTATTGTTATTGCATGCAAGTCCATTTTCCATGTGGTGACCTAATGCATGTTGACCTAATGCTATTCGCTTCAACAGGCACCTTTCCCCGTCCAGTTGCCGTAAAAAATCCTGTTGTTTGAGCCTTGTTTGAGCCTTGAATTGATTCTATACACCTCCGGAATAATGGCGTGAGAAAGATGGCAGCGCCCAGTGGATCGTCAAACGTGGCCAGTAAACTCAATGGCGTCGAATATCCTGGTCACGGCACCAGTTTTATGTTGGCACTTGCCAGAAATTGTCCTACGTTGTGTCTATTTTTAACTGATACTGTAACTTTATTTTTTAGCACTTGTTTCACATGAAGGGAGACTTGAGACTGAACTGAACTTTTTGCTGTGTGTCGATTATTATAGGTTGGATTTATACATGAATTTATGCTAAGAACAAGACTGCCAGTTTGAACGGGCGAAAATCCCTAATTGCATGCTGAACTGTTCGAATGGAACACGTTCTCTATTGTTATTGCATGCAAGTCCATTTTCCATGTGGTGACCTAATGCATGTTGACCTAATGCTATTCGCTTCAACAGGCACCTTTCCCCGTCCAGTTGCCGTAAAAAATCCTGTCCAGGAAGCTGTTTAAAGTCTACCTTGACGTAAGTTTCATCGTCTTGTCCCACGTAATAAAACTTCATCAGCATTGTCGTGTATAACTTTCGCGATCGTGCTTTGGCCAACGTGTATTGTTTATCGTCACGATTTGGAGTCACCACTTTCTTGTAAGTCGACAGTCCAGCTCGCTTTTTAGCTCTATCCACGAAGGTGCCACTCCCACTTTTTTGCGACATCTTGGACGGAGAGGTTGGGGTTCCGCTCGAAACAGTGGGCAACTCTTTTTGTCATCGCTGTCGCCTCCGGCTTTCAATTCCCCCCCATTTGGGGTTCCGCTCGAAACAGCGGGCAACTCTTTTGTCATCGCTGTCGCCTGCGGCTTTCAATCCCCAAACCCCCCACCCCCCCCCAATCTAGCTTACCTGGCTGCCGACAAACGTTCATCGAACACTTTTAATACGTTGGTTACAGTTGATTTTGCCACATTCAACAATTTCGCCAACTTGGCGTGATAGTAGTTTGGATTTTCGCCATGCACTTGCAAAATTTTGATGCGTTGTTTCTCTTCCTTCGACAACGTTTTGATAACTGAAGTGCTAATCTCAAATCAAAATAGAGACATGCACACATATTCACAAAATTAGGGGTGTGTAAAAATTATAATGCACGATGAAAGAAAATGCGTCATGTTTAAGTTGACCAAATTTTGATCGAAACAACCTTTATATATTAAGATCAGTGTATATTTCATTTTCAAGTAATTTAAGTATTTCAGGTCTGATTCAAAATTCGTAAGGACTTTTTAAGTGATTCAAGTGATTTAAAGTTCACTTCACACCCAAGAATCAAATCTCTACAAGGCTAATATTAAAGTTATTTCAAGCATTTCAATGCTTACCTTCCTATTCAAGTAATTACAAACTTTTGACTACACAGCTTCTCGCTAACTGTTAGTGGCGTGTCAATCCAAAACAAGAGGGAGTTTTACAGTAGCTTACACATTTTTCTTCCAAAAGTGCTTTTGTTTGTAACCACCAGATGAATATTCTTTTGATCTCGGGTAGATGAATTTGCACACAAATTCTCTCTTTCCCACGACCACTAGCGTCATGAGTGACCGAATTTTGAACCATACTCTCTACTTTCCCAATGTTTCTGACCTTCTAACAACTTTGCTTAAGGTCCGAACATTCTAGCTGGTCGGGATCATTACATTAACTCGATCAAAAATTCTCTCTTTTCCATGCCCAAACAATTCTAGCTTTCCAAAAGATCTTGACCTGAAAAACAACTTTCTCGAAGGTCTGAACTTTCTTAGTAATCGGGATCATAAAGTCGATGAATCGATGAATGGTCTCTTTTACATGCCTAAGGAGTGTATCGAAAAGTAGTTATAAACTTCCAAATAAAAAAATAGGCATGAAAACATGGTTAAAATTAACATACTATTTCAGTTTATTATAGCTTAACATGTTTACAAAAGATCCAAACGGAAAAACTAGTCATCATGTTCATTTCTGTAGAATGCCCGTACCTTTGATTTGACACCTGCCATCAAATTCTGCACAGTGACCTTTGTGCACTTCCTGGATGCCGCTGCCCAATTTTTCTTAAAATCGGTCATGTTTTGGGACACTGTACCATCCTTCTTAAATATACGCTTGACTATTGCCCAATAGCGTTTGATCGGTCGCAACTGGGGACAGTTTGGTGGGTTGATGTCTTTTTCTACGAACTTGATGTTATTCTCCGTCAGCCACTGTAGAGTGGATCTGGCGTAATGTGCCGATGCCAAATCTGGCCAGAAGAGAGGAGGGACTGGTGCTTTCTATACAATGGTAGCAACCTGTTCTTCAAACATTCCTTTGATAAATCTCAGCATTTATAGTTCCTTTTGTATAGAAAATTGAAGAACGCAAGCCACATGTGCAAATAGCTTGCCAAATGAGCACCTTCTGACCGAATTTCTCCATCGCAACAGTCGTATCTGCGGTTGGCACACGTTCCCCAACAGATTTAGTATAAAACTGCGGCCCCGGTAGCGTTCTTGAATCTTCTTTAACGTATGTTTCGTCATCCATCAAAATGCACTGGTCGACATTGTCCAAAATGCAGCTGTACAGCTTTCGAGCCCTGGTTTTGGCACGAGACTTTTGTTCCGGAGTTTGTTTGGGCACTTTCTGCTTTTGTACGTCTTCAAGTCATTCCTGCGCTTGATTCGTTGAATCATTCCGATGCTGGTCCTGAACTTCTTGGCTAGATCGCGAGTAGAGGCAGATTTGTTCCGTTGAATATAATCCACAACTTTTTGGTCCAAATCGGGGTTGCTGGAGCCGGGTTTCCGGCCACTTCTTGGTAAATCCTTGAGGGAGCACTCCTTACCAAACTTTTCGATGATGCGTTTTACACTTGCCGGGTGAACATTTACTCTTTTCGCAATCTGGTTGTAAGTAACACCCTTTTCGGTGCACCAAGTGTGCAGAATTTTCTTTTTAGTCTCAAATTCAATTCGCGACATTTTGAATACAACTTTATCAACGGAAATGAATGAACCGAATAATCATTTTTGACATGTAAACAAAGCAAATGGCGCTTACACGCTAAAAATATATACAGTAGTTTATGCGTAATAACGCATCGAATGTTTATAACTACTTTTCGATACACTCCTTACTAACATAGTGACCAAGTCCCGAACCATACTCTCCCCTTTCCAAAAGAGTTTGACCTTATGAACAACATTCCTGAATGCTTCTAGGTGCTCGAGACTACTAGGTATACAAAATCTTTCAAGAATGCATTCTGTTAGATGTTTGTTAGGTTGTTTCTCTCACTTCTTTTATTATGTGTGGCTAATTTACGCAGTAAGTTCGACTTAATCTTAAACTCTGGATGGGTACAGCATGATACGGATACGGTGGCCCGTGGCGTGTCCAGGCAGGTTGGTCTTGAAGTGAGCCCTTACGCTACCGCTGTTGCCGTGCCAGCGGGTGATCTTTTCCTAGATAACCCGGATGTTCAGCATCTCCTGGTGCGTTGAGCTTCGCCCTGCCATCGGCTCAATTCCCCATTGTAGAACAGAGTGTTCTTGACATCCCTCAACCTTCAGGATTGCATGGTTTTTTGTGCTGGTTCCGCAGGCCACGCTTATATCCCGTGAAAACGGCGTTGGCCCATAGACGTCCGTAGCTCTTCGTCTGGTAGGATACAGCCGTTTTAAGGATACGTTGTCCCTTAGGTTTGTGGGTACGAACCAAAATGGCATCCTTGCCCTGCCCTTCGGTTCAGGAAGGGGTATGGGCGCGTTCTGTCGAGTCGGTCGCGGCAGATTTCATGTGTGAATCGGCTGCCCCATCAGCGTTCAAAAGTGCCTGAACCAAATGGACAGCTTGTAATGATCACTTGAAGATGCGATGGGGGATCATTGACCTGTTATTCCCAAATGAAGCACGTTGTAAAACGTTTGTAAACATAATGGAATTGAGTAAACCAGCGAAAACTCAACGGGAATGATCTCTCATATGCATCCGTCAAACCATTCTGAACGGCCGTTGTGAGAATATCACCATGAAAATCTCACATGCGCATAGCGTGTTACCAATCACTAATCATTTATCCTTTCTATTCTCTTCCCTATCCTATGACCACGAGCAATATCATATGGTCATCTTATAGTCAACTCTTCAACAACACAGAGAGCAATAAAGAACGGTGTGAACCCTAACCAATTTTACTTTCAGACAAATTTTCTAACACAAGGTAAGCAATCAAATGACCACTACAAAATATACTGAATATCATCATATCGACATAATATATAACGGGAAAAGGGAGGGACCATCAGGGCACCCAAGTGATACGATTTGGATAGGGAGCATGGGACTGCCTCCTCCCTATTGTTAAAATTTCGCGGAACGAGGGCGGGCTCTTCGAACCCATCTATTGGGTTTATTCTGTCAATCGAGGGCTCGATTCTAATGCTGTATGTGTGAACTTGCTTTTAGAAGGAGATTCTCTTCCCTATATTCGCGGGTTTCGCGTAAGTGTCTCTGCTTACGGGCCCGCCCAAACGTTTTTGGCCCTTTGTTTGATTCTTTAATAAGACACTGTAAAAACGGAAAGCGAAAGACGAAGGAAAATAGTCAACCTCGAAAGCGGACCACCGATGCACCAACTCGACTATGGAACTGTGATACTTTTATATAATGGTGTTTGTTTTACGAGCGATAAACAATAGTGACTCATTTATTGGCAATAGCGGCTTTTATATCCTTGCATGCAATTGTTCTTCAGCGGAAATACATATTCAAGTAAATCTTCTTATTTCAAGCTAGTTAAATTTTAGTTCAAGGCATATTATAACAAATATATAAATTCAAAGTTTGTCTACACACAAAAAATATTATAATTTCATTATATTGGATTATATTTCACCACCCTTCATACAGGAGCTTGAAGATCACAAACAACAATAGAATCCTGATCAAATCGCTTTTCAGATTATTCCACTGCTATGGAAAGTTACCTTGCTACAATAGATGGTAGTATCTCATCATCATCATCATCATTTAGTTGGTTGTACTGAAAAAGCGTAATTAAAGTTATTTTCAAATCGATAATCGTCCGAATTGTCGAAGCGTTTCATGAACCTCGCTTACTCCTGCATCAGGACTATGATAGTCTTCACTTTGGTGATTGAATCATCTTCATCAAAATGCTGC
The DNA here is from genome assembly GCA_034211315.2 of Aedes japonicus. Lineage (NCBI taxonomy): Eukaryota > Metazoa > Arthropoda > Insecta > Diptera > Culicidae > Aedes > Aedes japonicus. Next base: position 55,866 of record JASCZW010004620.1, on the reverse strand, counting down.
AGGCCATATGCAAACATTTGTAAACAACTTTAATTAAACATTTTCAGATTTCCAGTGCGTTATTCTAATAATATATCAAGCAACAAAAATGCAGATATCAGACAGCTAACATTACGGTAGCTTTGCGTGTGCTTTTTTACAATAGCTATGCATTCAGACAGCCAATGTACAGCAAGAAGAATCGTAAATGCAAGTATGATGCGGAATTAGGGCATATTTCAATGCTTATTAGTTATCTGGGGACATTGAAGTTTATATTGGGCAAATATTTAAACCGTTCCCATACGTTCCATCAGGCTTGCTGATATTCACATCGTTTTCCCCTTATTCACTCATCGTGTGCGAAGATCTTCGAAGCATCGATATACAACCATTCCTCACTAATGAAGAGCGTACCAACGTAAAAGTATACTGCGGTGAGTAGCCCGGATGAGAAGAATATGAGTGGCAAAGCAAAACGGGAAGCTTCGTTCTTCATGCTCATCGGCTCTGACTCACTCACATCGTGAGTGTTCTTCGGTCTTGTCACTCTTCTTCACATGCGTTGATCTTCATGAAGAATGAAGAATGAAGTTCCTACACGATTAGTTTATTCTTCGACGCGAACCAGGAAAGTCGTTCGTCACAATGAAGAACGGTAATGTTTGAAACAGCAACTTAGTGGTGTGATTTAGGAAGCAACGGAAGCTAGTGGTGCGATTAAATACCGCTGGCTGGCAGAAAAAAATAATAGAAGGTGTGATTTTGAGCCGAATACGTTTGTGGCCGTTAATTTTAAAATAAAAAAAAAGAAGCAAAATAGGAAAATAAATCAAATCTATAATTGCAAATAGATCTTATTTTTTTGCTTCACATTTTCAATCAAGCATTTATTCAGCATTCTAAAAGCTAAACCCCCCAGCAGGAGAACAACATTTCAACTGCTGTCATCAAGCTGTCACTTGAAAACGTTACCAATTCGTGCTACCAACGAATGACATGTTGTCGACATAGACGTCTTCATTTGGTGAGAGCCAGCATTAAATTAGCCGTTTAGGGGGCCAAAACCTGATTTTGAATAGCACTTAAGGTGAATATAATGATGATGAATCTGTCATCATGCTCTCTCGTCGTGCCCGACGTACAACAAACAACGCGTGAAAAAAGAACGTTCCAGGCATCACCAATACCAATACAAATGTATCTGCTCCTCTGTCAGGTGACGAGTTTGACTCTGAATTGGCTGAGTAGGGACAATCATTCAGTTTTCAGGCGGGTGATTAACGGAAGCGAAGACGCTTCCGCCGAGGAAAAGAAGCTGAACAGCAGCCCTAAACCAACTTACCTAATTCAAGGAGTGGTGGAAAAGGGGGAAAATCCAATAACTCCGGGCTTTCGTAGAGCAAACTACACAAAAGATCTTTCATCCCTCCCGGGGATATCCAAAACCCCTGTTGCCCCGATTTTAGGAACAGAAGCCCCTTCTTCATCTGGACTGTTCTTATTTCCGGAGCAATTTGCGATTATGGCGAACTTGCTGAATGTGAACAAAAGTGAAATGATGATTGTAATATTGCAAATAGAATTTCAAGCAGTAATTTACAAATTAACGAATAAACAGAGGCTTCTAATTCATATAAGACGGATCAAAATTGCTTTCATCGCTGGGGAAATATAATTTTCCCTCCAACCTAGCTAGAGACAGCGCTCTTCAAGCTCAAACTGACTGATTCTTGAAACGTTGTTTCGCAGGAGACCTCCTTCTTCATGGTGGTTAGCTGCTGTCATCCGCTAAGACGATGATTCTTAGCGGGTGGCAGCAGCCAAACTTCGACGATCTTCTGCGACCCATTTTGGGAAACATAGATTCAGCAAAAAAAGTAGAAATGCTTAAAGTCTTTATAAAATACATCAGTTTTATTAATTTAAATATTAATAATAGAATCGATGTTGGCGAACTAGACTTCATTTTGAGGCTAGTTGATTAATGGTCTAGTGTAATATTTTATTTAAATCCAATCTAAATAAACAATATTTTACAAAAAAAATCACCAACGCACTGAGGTTTACCGTAAAAAGTCCGACGCGTTTAAAATAGTCTGCGTACTTGGAACACTACGTAGGAGAAACTCAAAGTTAAGAGCCTCATTGAGGCCTATAAATACGAATACTGGCAAAGGATCGTTGACCACGAGTCCGATTGATGAAATTAGTCTATCCTTTTCATTGGTATAGCTCGCCTACATAGTCCTATTGTAGTGTGACAATACGACAAAGGTTGAAATCAATATCCTCCTTCAGGTACTCAGAATTATTTCCGGAAGGGTGGAAGAATGAACTCGAGTTGCTTCCGGCAGATATTCAGTTAGCGTTTGCAAAAAAAAAGAAAGGGCAAATTGTTTCTGTTTTCTTGGATATCAAGAGGGCTTTTGACTCAGTATCGGTTGAAGCTGTGTCGGATTTGCTCCATGAATTACGTTTTGTACAATCTTCTGTCAGAGGCAACAAATGAGCTTTTCTCATGGAAACACTACAGCTTCCCAATTTAGCTAAATGGGTCTCCAACAAGAATCATATTTGAACCACCTTTTGTAAAGACATTAATGTTTGTCTAAGTGACACATTGGGATAACTTGCAGATTACGGCGTAGTGTCTGTCACGTCAAATGAGGCCGACCTGTAAAACCTGTGACAGGATAACTTTGACAATTCGTCTTCTTGGAATTACAGATAGGTATCGAACTCTCTGAGGCGCACGGGGAAGAGCCTACAACATTACACGTTTGTTTGTAGGTTTTTCAAATTCCAGCGTTCTCTTTCTATTCCCAAAGTTGTAATTACAACTAACCTTAAAACAACCTTGAATAATCGATTCACTCTTTCTTCTTAGTTTAAACAAAACTGATGTATATCATAACTGAAAACTTGGCTCTATAAAGTTGATTCGATTAAGCTTGTACAAATGAATAAACTTGATAAAAAAAATGGACTAGTGCTCACCACTCTTTCTTTTCCGTTGCCAAATCGACGAGTATTGCGTTTTACCCCAGCAGCCTGCCGAATAAGCACAGATTTCCGGATTTGTGCAATTACGATAAACACGAGATGCATCACACTGGTTGATATAAACACGAACGCCCCCCTCTCACGCAATCGTTTGATAGCCATGTCTATGAGAAGTCACCATCCTGATGCGAAACGCAAGGTTATAATAAATAGCACAAACCTCACAAATTCTCAATCAATAGATCGCTAACCCCAAGTCATTTGGTTTCTCCATTCATGGAGACACAATCACCAAGGAGATTTAACCTGATTTGCTTATCAAAAACGTAGAATGCTAATAAATTCATGTTTCGAACTGAACCACATGAACGTTGATCTGCCGGCCGGCGTTTGTATAACTGGAACAAGCGTTGACTCCGCTTAATGATGCATATGAAATGACTAACTTTGTTTACTTCTTGTTCGATCGCTTTCCTCGATTGACGCACAATATAATTTTACCATGAAAACTTTATTCAGCTGCTTAAAAAAAACCATCAAACTTCAAATGCCAAGTTCCCCACAACATATACTTTCTATACTTATTGAGTGGTCAGCTTTTCGATACGAATTCGAGCCCACGCATTTGTGTTGATTATCAGTTGTATGAGAGTGAGATGTCACCGCAAGGTTATAATAGATTATTCAAATACAATACATAAAAAAAAGATCTACAAATCACGTGATTTGCGTCATTGGATCGCCATATTCAAGGAGGGCAAAACGGAACAGCACTGATAATTAAATAAATAAATCGTCCTCTCGAAGGGTACAAACATCCACCAATAAATATGCTGGAAGTGTTTTGCAGTTCGGCTTTTTAATTACGAGGTAGCAGCTACCGGTATGAGATATTTCTTCTTTTTTTTGCATGACGGCGTTTGCGTTTCAAATGAATGCATGATTGTTGTTGGTAGTGAAGTAAATTGCGAGATATCACAGGCAAGTGCTTCCGATAACAAGCAATTGGTGATTGGATTTGTCAAATGCATTATAAATATTGAATGCTTTATAGCGTGTACTTGAGCCGTTATCTGTTCTTGGCAATGTCCAACGGGTGCTCAGGATAGTAGATGCGATTAAATATTTAGCTAAGGGCAAAAATGACCGTTCAAAATAAAACTAATCGTAATTCACAATCCAAAATTTAACAAATCTTTTTCGCTCTATATTGTTGAGTGGATCTTGTTGGTCGGTCAGGAAAGTTGATCAAAATTTGTATCTAGAATCTCGCGCAATAAAAAAATAATGTGAATCAAAATTGAAAGAAATTTTCAATTTGAAAGAACAAAATATACAGGCATAGTGCCAATTTTACAACAACAAAAAACTTCCACGGATTGCATGCTAAGTTTTTAATAATAATTGGTAGCTACAATGAAATAAATCAGATCCAATGCATAACCAAGGTTCATTCAATTAAGGCTTGTTTGCGACAAATTCTGGACACCCCTAAATATGTATAACTCTGGAAATATTTCATCAACGCGGCAAGTATTTCGCAGACTGATGAACGTATGTCTGTTCATTGTGTAAAATCAATTTTTGGTGATACTACAAGCTTTTAGATCGAAGATGGCGTCGAAAGAAGAGCAAGTGCGAAAAGCAATTGTGTGCGGTCGCAATGAATCCGGATCTGTCAGTAAGAAAATTTGCAAAATAGCTTGATTTTCCTGAAAGCACTGTCCACAACGTTCTTAAATCTTTTGATACACGTTTGACAACAGACAGGAAAGCTGGAAACGGAACAAAAACGGATCTCAGGAACTACCAGAAGGCGGCGAAGGTGAAGCAAATATTGCAGAAGAGACCAGATTTTCCGGTGCGTACTGTGGCTAGAAAAAGAAAAAATGTCCTCAACTTTTGTGCATACTTCCAACCACCGGCAATGTACACGGTGTTCAATAAGTTCGGATACACTTTCAAAATTTGTTAAAAAAATGAAAACATGTTTTTTTATTTTTTGGATTTATGTTATTGAAAGCTATGTTTACAAGGAACGTTTACAACATTTCTCTTGGAATGACCCCCCCTTTGTACTCCTTAACGAGCTTCAAACGTTTCTCGAACGCGTCGCAGGCGGCACGCACGGACTGCATGGGCATTTCGTCCCAGATTTTGAGAATTACCGTCTTGAAATGATCCAAAGTGCTGACCTTGTATTCGTTCAGCTTCGCCATCATATAGGACCAAACAAAAAGTCGAGAGGATTCAAGTCCGGGGAGCTGGGAGGCCACAAAGTTTTGTCCAGAAAGTCGGTTAAATTGTCCCGACACCAGGCTTGAACCACATTTGCCGTATGGGCTGGTGCACCGTCCTGCTGGAACACGTAGTGCTCATCGCCGTAGAGGCTTCGGAGACTGGGGGCAGCAACCTTTTCCAAAACCTCAGTTTTGTAGTACGCCGCGTTGATTTTGACGTTTTTTTCAATAAACACCAAGGGTAGCTTACCACGTTTGCATACTGCCCCCAAACCATCACCGACGCGGCACTTTGGAACGGGGATGTTTATATTGGATTCAGGAATGCTGTCCCTCGATGGCGCCCACACCCGGTCATTTTGAACATTGTGCGGCTGCTACAGCACGAACAGTTTCTCGTCCGAAAAACAAACTCCTGACCAGCGTGCCGAGAGAGGATCCTCTTAGCTCGATCCAACCGCTTTTTGCTGGTAGCCTCCGAAACGCCATGGACCTTACGTTTTTTGTAAGGCCTGAAACCAAGGTCCTTGGTGAGTATGGTGTGAGCGGTTCCAATGGAAACGTTGAGATCTGCAGCCGTTTTCCGGATTGAGAGGTTCTTTTGCGCCGAATTCGCTCCCTCACGATCTTGATGACCCGTGGCGTCCTCGCTGAACGCGGCCGACCGGATCTCGCACGGTCATTGGTCGAGGACGTCTCCCGGTATCGCCTGATGGTCGTGTAGACAAAGTTCCGCTTGACCCCATGCGATTTCAGCAGCCGGAATATATCGCCGGGTCGCTCACCGTTCAAAAAACGCTTAATTACGAAGTCCCGATACTCTTTCATCGCGCGTAACAAACGAACAACAACTAACAGAATGTCAACACCGCGCACATTCGGTAGCGTATGAATGAAGCTAAAGCTGACACCAATACCAATGCAGAATATGTACATGGCGCATACCTACGCAATGATGAAAACTTGTATTCGAACTTATTGAACACCGTGTATGAAGTTGTTCAAGGTGAAAACTCTACCGAACTGTGATGATAAACAGAATGTTACGGCGAAAACCCGGGATCACAAGTTGTATCCGGAATATTTGACGAAGTTTTCCTGCGTGATAATGGACGATGGCACTTATGCACTGAAAACGGTATCGCCATGAAGGACAGAGTCAACTCTAGCATGACCTCGCGGCTTACAAAGATAAACATGGAATTATAACAGCGACTACTTCACGTGGGTTTGGATAGTGGCTAAAGGGGGACCCAACAACAAGGAGGTTCAAGGTACCTCAAATATTACCAAAACCCAAGAGGGGACAAATCCATTCGGTGAGGGTCCCCGCCGAGCAGGATGGTGGGATCTGGCGGCGCATCAAATAAGTGCGGATGCGCAACGGCATCAGAAGCAGGTGCTCTTCATTTCAATGGCTGAAAATCAAGTTAACCTCTGTTGTGTTCGTGCTCAAACGTTGCTATAAATGGCCGGTACTCTATGGGAAGGTCCATTAATTACGTCACGCAGTAAGGGGGGAGGGGGGGTTTGGGAAAACGTGACGATCCATACAAAAAAATTTGAAGGTCCATACAAAAAACGTGACAAGGGGGGGGGGGGGTTATAAAAAGTCATTTTTTGCGTGACGTAATTAATGGACGTTCCCTATCCGAAAAATTTTCGTGCCTATAAGGCGCTGATTGCGGCCCAGTTCTCCGGAGCCAAGGTTGCATTAGACTTTTCGGTCTCGTTTTCGGTCAGACCAACAACAGTGAGGCCTTCCTCGAGAAGTTCCCCCTCGAAAAGGTGCCGGCTTTCGAGACCGCCGATAGTAAATATCTGACAGAAAGCAATACCATTGCCCAATACGTCTCCAATGAGCAGCTCCGTGGTAACACTGATCTAGAGGAGGCTGAAGTCCTGTCATTTCTGTCCTTGGCCGACAATGAACTATGGCCAGTGGCTCACGCTTGGGTCTCCCTCATGATCGGAATAATCCAGTTTCAGAAGAATAACGTCGAACGAGCCAAGCAGGATCTGAAGGCTTCCGTAGGAGCCATGAACGCTCGCCAAAAAAGACAGTCCTGATTAGCGAACGTCTAACGTTGGCTGATGTCGTTGTCTTTGATACTCTACTGAGTGCTTACGAGCATGGATCCTTCGTTCCGTGTTCCGTTCGGAATTTTCACTCGTTGGTTCACAACGGTCCTAAATCAGCCGCTGGATAAGGCCGTCATTAGAAACTTCACTCTGTGCGCTAAAGTGGCTGAATTCGATGCGAAAAAGTTCAGAAGGAACAATCGGAAAAGAAGGAGAAAAAGGAGGCCAAGCCAGCCCCAGCTAAGAAAGAGAAGATGGAATTTGAACCGGCTGAAGAAATGGATGCCGCTGAAATGGCTATGGCCGAAAAACCCAAGTCCAAGGATCCGTTTGATTCTATGCCAAAGGGTACGTTCAACTTTGGTGACTTTAAGCGTTGCTATTCAAACGAAGATGAAGCCCATACTTCTTTGAGAAGTTTGACCCGGAACACTACTCCATCTGGTATGGTGAATACAAAGACATACCCTGAAGAGCTGACCAAGGTGTTCATGAACTATAACCTAATCACGAGAATGTTCCAGCGGATGGATAAGATGCGGAAGCAGGCCTTCGCTTCCGTGTGCCTATTCGGTGAGGACACCGAACAACACAGGACTTTCCCCCTTTCGCCCGATTCGCAGGTAGACTACGAAGTGTACGACTCGAAGAAACTTGATGCCAGTTTGGAGGGAACCAAGGCGCTGGTTAAGCAGTACTTCAGCTGGGCCGGGGCCGATAAGACGAGTCGCAAATTCAACAATGGCAAGATCTTCATGTAGATCACCATCCAGTTCCCATGCGCTTAAGGGGGGATATACAGTTAGAATGACAAAAAAACTCAATTTTTTTTCTTTGCATAAAAAGTTAGTAAATTTCCCATAGAATACGCTCCCGAAACCTTTTTTTCGAAATTCGAACTCCAAGTGTTTCTTTTCTTCGTTTTTCGAAGACGCATTTTTCGCGCGCAGCAGTTATATAGAGGCGTTTGACCGAGAAGACCCATTTTCAACGCGTTTTTCTCAAAACAGCATTTTCGGAGTTTATGCCTGATAACTCGAAAACTGATTATTCGACTAAGCTAAAACTTATAGGTTTTCTTTATTATAGTATTATTTTCTATATGAATTAAAAATTATGGTAATATTTTAATATTAAAAATGGAAAAATGTGATAAAAAGGCGAAAAAATGTGGATTTTTTCAAAAAAGTTTCGCCAAAAATGCAATTTTTTTTGTTCAAGTCATCTACTAACTGTAAATGTAATTAATGTATTTTTTTGGGTTAGCAGGTTTTAGATCAAAATTGCGACCAGGAGAGCTGGCACAAGCAAAATACAACGACTTTTTAAACGCACTCTAACGGCCGCCATTTTGTTGAAAAAAAAAATTGCTTTAAAACCACAATAAAACTTGAATTGTTACTTGGGTGTATATCCCTCCTTAAGCGACATGCTCTGTAGGATCAGGTATCTTTGAACGATGTGAATGGAGTAGTTTTAAATATGGGGTTTGATGAGCTAACACTAACTTTCTCTCTCTGTGCTGGTATCAACCAGCAGCTAAAACAACAACATCAGGAAAGACTTTGTTGATCAAATAGATACACACACTCACGATAACATAAAAAAAATGGAGAAACCAGAGGCTGATCCAGGCCATGAAGAGGAAGTAAGACACGCTCCCCCAATTGACTGTAGTCTCTGAGCAGCTGAATGCTATCATCGACTTCACGGGAAGCAAAATCACCGCGGACCTGAAACAACGCCTCCTGTATCTTCGTATGTCCAAGGAGGCTGCGTGTAAAGAGCAAGATGAGCCAAGCTTCTAGTCGACCGAAGGGCCAAGGAAAGCACACGCAGACGGATGCTTCCGTCTACCATGAGGGCAAGGACATTCAAGCGTGCGAAACAATCTCCTGGGAAAGTGGTACCAGGCGCTTCCAAGAAGCGGTTGGAGACTAAGGACCCTATTAATCCAAAGGTATACGGCGTCGGGGTTGGATGGACCGTCCTCTCGACTGACAACGGCTAGTTGAAAAGAGAGTGGCCCGGCACCTCAGAAGGGTAGGAAAACACAGTAAAAAAAAAGTGAAAAAGTCCCCAAAAAGAAACAGAGAAGCGTAAAAGAGCCGGAAGTGGAACAGCGGAAAAAACCCTTATTGTGAAGACTAAATAGTCCATGTACTCGGAGGACTTAAAGGGAGATGCGCAGAGATGCGAAACTCGCGGGTTTGGGCAACGACGTGGAGAGTATACGCCATATCCAGACAGGCGAGAGGATCTCCGAGTTGAAGAGGGACACAACGTTTGAGGGCTAGCGAAACAAACCTTGGGAGAATGTGTGGGGGTGCGTTTCCACGCAAGTTACTATTTATGACAACAACCTGGACGAAAAAACACAGGCGGGCGACATCTTCACGTCAATCAAATGGCAATGGAAAGGACCACTTGGCACCCAAGGGACCACGATACGGCTGCCATTAGCCGAACCCAAGCATCACACAATGGGAAAATATGGTTGCAATAACTTGATTGTGACTTCATTGAGTCACAAAAATGTCATCCCAACTGGATTGATACAAGTGTGCTACTAAAAAAGCGGACTCAGCTCTAAAAGTGGCCAAACTTAAGGTGGGATGGTTTGTTTCCCCCCAGGACCAGCCGTTGAAGGCATGCTTTAGATGCCTGGAAAGCGAACACATATATTTAAAATGCAAACGCCCAGGCAGGAGTGGCATGTGTGAAAATTGAGGGGGTATAGGCCACAAAGCTTGGGATTGCAAAGAGCCTCCCAAATTTCAGCCGTGTGCTGGGAAATCAGACGACAGACTCGTTACCGGGGTGGTGGAGAGGGGGTGATGGATTTCAAGTGCCCGGCGTACGAAGCAATCACCAAAATTACTACAGGTGGAGGACTCTTTCCGCGTAACGACCCGAGCCACTGACCATAAAGCTGTCATAGCGTTGGACGGACTGTAGGCCAACACGTCGAACATCCAATGACAACGGCATCGTGGAGTTTTGGGGTGAGGCGGCGGTGACGAACGACACACTCATCTTGATAGCAAAGTCGCTCAAGGTAAACAAAACGCTAGGAACAGATGATATCCTAAATCTGGCATTCAGCCGGCTATTTGAACTGGCTCCCGAAATGTTCAGGGTGGTCATGCATAGATGTCTATCTCTATCTCTATCTCTATCATAGAATCCTTAACAGGCTGTCAAAGTACACGGGAGGCACATTTGGTGTGTCACACAACCAGTTTTGCTCCCATAAGGGTATGTTAACGGTGGATGCCATCTTGTCCGTCACCAAGATTGCAGAGATGGCACTCTAACGCCAGAGGCGGGAGTCCACTACTTTGCAGTGGCCACCCATGACGGCATCCAATAGCGCCGGTTGGAGGGGCTATCGCCAACTCGCTCAAACGCCTCCGGGTTCTTGGGAACCTGTTTAGGATTATAGGAAATTACTTCCAGAATCGGGTACTGGTTTACAACACAGATGCGGAGGAACGTGTCCAAGTGCTCTAGAACACGATGTAGGACGAAGTTTGACGACTTAAGTTCCCTAACGGGGTAAAGATTGTCGGTCTCGCTGACAACATCACCGAAGAGGTCTATGGTGAATCCATAGAAGAGTAGGAGTCAACGGCCAACAATAAAAAATCGGAGCACCAGGCGACGACTAGTGCAGGTAACTGCACTTTCACCTAAAGCGGTCCCAGAGGAAGTTGTGGATTATGATCGCTGACAAGCTGCCCTCGATTAGGCCGGCAAGATTACTTCCATGGCTATTTTGGCATTATCCCCGAAAGCTCTTGGCTTTTGTCACCATGTCTATATTGAAGTATGGTGGGCTGGTCTCGATCACCGCTTTAAGTACGAAGAGCTACCTAGGTAAGCTCCAAAGTACACAGAGGCTAATGTGCCTGAAAGTGATCAGTACATACCGGACAGTCTTCCGTGCCGCTGTCTGCTTTTAAGCGGGGATGATAGACATCGTCACAAAAAATGACGTAGAATGTTTCGAACAACGTGGTACAAGAGATATTCGGAAGACTATTAGAGTCGCATCTAGTCAAGTAGCAACGAGAATGGAACAGCTCCAACAAAGGTCGGTGGACTCAACGGCTGATTGCAGAGCTATCCGGATGGGTCGGTCGGTGACACGGTGAAGTAAACTTCCACTTGACGCAGGCGTCAGGCCGTTGTTGTTTTAAACAGTACCTTCAGAAGTACTGGGAGTCCTTCGCGTGCCTCGGGTTCACGGACGCAAAGGAAACCCCAGAACATGTGTTCTTCGCATGTCCTCGTTTCTGCGGCACGACCGAGATATCTGGGACGCTGTAAGCACAGCCTCTCAGATCATCCTTCAGCTCCAAAATAAATAGTTGGCGCAACGAACAGCGTCAGGTCAGAAGGGACTAGGTAACTACTAAAGTTCTACGTAGTTAGACAAAGCGGGTGCTCAAAGCACAATAGTTAAAATTGGCACCCTCAACCCCATAACCTTAGTTCTTTAGGAGTCAGGTAGATGATTTTCCTTCTCGAACAAAAAAAACCGGCTATACTCCCTTCAAAAGGAAAACAAAATAACCGTGTTGTCAACCCAATCATTTATCCAACATCCCATTGCAGTGATTTCTTGTGGAAGTAAGATTTTTATTCACCATTGGAACAGTGTGGGATTTTGATCACAACACTTCATCGCAAATTTTTTACAGTAACTGAATTTTATTCTAAAAACTAACCAACAAACCCTACTCTACCCTACTCTTCCAATAGGAAAGTGGAGTAACCGTTTCAAGTGGTTTAAAGGGTGATACGGTCAAAATTTGGTCAAGGGAAAACGCGTGTAAATCGGTGAAATCATTTATTTAAAAAATCAAATTAAATTTCTTTTTCAAGTTCAATTAGTATAAAATTCAGGAAAAATATTCAGTTAGGCTTCCGCTTTTCCAAATCCGAATTGCCGGGCCTTACGCTTGACCCCTGCCATCAGATTTTGTACAGCCACCTTGTCCACCTTCTTCGCCGCAGAAAGCCAGTTTGCCTTGAACTGCTGCTCGTCCTTAGCAGTTTTTTTGGTCTTCTTTAGGTTCCGCTTGACAATAGCCCAGTATTTCTCAATTGGGCGGAGCTCTGGCGTGTTGGGAGGGTTCTTGTCCTTGGGAACCACCTGCACGTTGTTGGCGGCGTACCACTCCATGGCCTTTTTACCGTAATGGCAAGATGCCAAATCCGGCCAAAACACTACGGAACAACCGTGTTTCTTCAGGAAAGGCAGCAGACGTTTATTCAAACACTCTTTCACGTAAATTTCTTGGTTGACAGTCCCGGAAGCTATGAAAATGCTGCTTTTCAAGCCACAGGTACAGATGGCTTGCCAAACCAGATATTTCTTTGCGAACTTTGACAGTTTCGTGTGCTTGAAAATATCTGCTACCTTTCTCCTTCCTTTTGCTGTATAAAACTCCTGTCCCGGAAGCTGCTTGTAGTCGGCTTTGACGTAGGTTTCGTCGTCCATTACCACGCAGTCAAACTTCGTCAGCATCGTCGTGTACAGCCTCCGGGATCTCCTTTGGCCGTCGTATTTTGTTTATCATCGCGATTTGGAGTCACTACCTTCTTGTAAGTCGATAGTCCGGGTCGTTTTTTGGCTCGATGCACGGTTGTAGACGATACACCCAGCTTATTTGCGGCATCTCGGAGAGATAGGTTAGGGTTTCGCTTGAAACTACCGGTAACTCTCTTTGTCGTCTCAGCGGCTTCCGGTTTTCGATTTCCCCCCGATCCAGACTTCCTGGCTGTCGACAAACGTTCCCCAAACACTTTAATTACATTTGTAACGGTTGATTTGGCAACTTTTAGCGATTTTGCCAACTTTGCGTGCGAGTAGCTCGGATTTTCGCGATGCGTGAGCAAAATTTTGATACGCTGCTCTTCTTGCTTGGACGGCATTTTGACAACTGAAGAGTGAATTCCAAAATCAAAATAGGAGCAACATTCTACACACACACACCTTCAAAATGAGGGGTGTTCAGGTTTTTTAAATGCAAAATTGAAAGAAATACGTCAAGTTGATATTGACCAAATTTTGACCGTATCGCCCTTTAAGTGCTCGAGTATATGAAGTTGTAGACCACGTTTCAGATTGAAGACATTCGCCACACTGTTGAAAAAAGATGACCATTCTGCTTTCCAAATAGAATATTTCTGCAAACTTTCATTGGTACAGCAAGTACTCTTAATAATCATACAAACCTGAAATTAAATGCAGCCAATAGCTATGCAATTTAATCGAACAATACAGTATTTATTAGAATGGTTATTATGCATATCAGGTAGAGGGCCGCATTGTGCAATCCTTCACAGTACCACATCAGTTAATCAAGCGTACCCTTCAAGTACAAATCAGACATCGAACACTATTATATAATCACCTCACAGGGTGACACGAAGGCTCAGTCAATTGTTTCCCACCAAAACCAGCTGGACTGGCTAGCTGGTGGATTTGGTTTGACAAAGACGATTAATGTAAATTTTCAATTCATATCTTGCATGCTAATTAAACCGATACGATTGATGTCAAACTTTCGCGCCGCAAAATTGCCAAACACAAGATATCGACTTTGGCGCCCGTAATATTGTGTACCTTAATCCGTTGGTCGATTCCAAATCATTGCGAACTGAGGAATCTCATGTTTATCTGTTTATGTATTGTTTTTCACGCTGCCTACTTCGTCAATTCACTGTCGGGTAATTCATCATATTTTATCAAAGGGACAAGCTGAGCGATTCCAATGACAGCCCATATTTGTTGTGTGCTATCTCGTCAAATGACGCCCGTTTACTTATCGCACTCAACCGAAGCAGTTGTTTCGTCTCTTCAGTTCTGGCAAGTGTGGGTATGGAAACCGATCCAACCTGTTACTGAACGAATTCTAAGCAACTTAACATGACAACAATCGATCTTTCAATTTTTGTTCGAAAATCAGTAATGCCAATTATCGGTTGTAAGCGATAAGGGATTAGGACTTTAAATAGAAAGTTAGGGCTAAGAGGAAAACAGTTCCAGAAAACAAACCGACTGATCCTAAAAAAAGACGCGCTCAAGGGGCTCTTCATAAACCACGTACCATGTACCAACCACCGGGTTTGACCAAAGTCTACGCTCCATAGAAAATTTCAAAATATGTATGAAGATATGTGTACGATGGGGGAGGGTGGTTTATGAACAGGCCCCAACGGACAAGTGGACTGGTAGAACGATGGGCCGTTTAGATGGAAAGCAAAATATACGCAGCTATGCGATGCGTTCCTGTCCACCATTTGATTCATTCTAACATCGTGGAAGCCAGAATCAGGGAATAAATCGAAACCGTCGGACAAGTGACCGCCGCTTTCAAATTAAATGCGCTCGCGAAAAGCTGCTTGTTTCGAGGGCATTTGAGCAAAACTGAGCGAGCATAAACAAAACAAAAATACTAGCGGAAAGAGGAGAGAGAGAGAGAGAGAGAGAGAGAGAGAGAGAGAGAGTGAGAGAGAGAGCGAAAAAGAGAACACATACACACACCCAGTCCTCTCTCTCTCTCTCTGATCTTTTTATGAAAATATGTACGCAGGGGTTTTTGGGGCCGGGGAAGGTTCTCAAAGTGGTTCGAGACACCTCCGCCGTCTGGAAGGGAGACTTCCATACAAATGAAACACAAATGTCTGCATAACTCAAGAGCGAATCAAGCAAATGGAACCAAATTAGGCATGTGGGGATTTTTAAAGGCAAAACATTTTTCTGCGGTGGTTTGAGACTCCTGCTCTCTTTGGAAGGGGGAGGGAGCTCAAACACAAATGAAACACAAATTTCTGCATAACTAATCAAGCAAAGAGAACCAAATTTGGCATGTGACAGCATTTGAGGGCATTTTTTTATGGTGGTTCGAGACCCCTCCCTTTTTTATAAGGGTGGGGGGTCTCAAACAAATGACACACATTTCAACCAAACAGGAAAATTATTCAGCCAACTAAAACACAAAATGTGTATTTCTCGAATGAGCAGCATGTGCTGATAGAAGTTTGAACCCCTTCTTAGTCAAGAATGAGGGATGCTTGAGTTACTCTCAGAGCTACATTATGCACAAGAATTTAATCGAAGGTTATGCAAGAGAAAATTACATTCAAACTGACAGGATATGGCCATCGACTAACTCTAAGACCAGTAGGTCCCGAACAAATACGATTTTTTTCTTGACTCAGGCAGTACTAGCACATCGGTCCCAAGCTCGGTCCCAAGCTTAATAATACGCCCCTTACAATGAACTCACATGAACACACTCTCAAATATTCTGTCAAAATAACACAGCAAATCAATACAAAGGCGCAAATATGTATAGCAAGGTGCTGGCTTCAAGGTTTACTTCTGGCCAAGGGGTTCTACAACAGTGAACCAATTTCAAATCGCTAGTTGCATATTGATTGTTGATATGGCTACGTGTGAAGATAAATGTTTTGTCTATGCTTCTACACGGAAAGAAAAACCGGTAGACACTACCGATCCAAGGGTCAAATAGAAACACACACCTAGGTTTTTTTTTTGCAGGAATTACACACATTAACAAATTTTTTTTATTTAACAAAGCTCATTCCTTAAAAAAAACCATAAACGTGTCAGTTCTATTAAATTTTCATTCGTTTAGTTTCAAATTCAGCTAGTAACTGAAAATCTGTATATGTGTCATTCTTTTTTTTTTTTTGTGGCTAAGGTTCATTCCTGCAAGCACAGAGAACAGTCATCCAGGCTCGAACATTTTTTACCAATTTACTGTGTAAAATTTAAAAACAAATCGTTGGAAAAACATCGCCGCCTACTCTAGGTTTCACCAAACTAAAATTGACAGACTATCAAATCTCGAGGCGGGAAAGTGGCGCCATCAATATACGATTCACCAAAACTAACGAAATCAAGCTGTAATTTTAGAATGGCAGTTACAGAAATTTACACGAAGAGCACTCTAGCTTGGATGTCTGTTCTCTGTGCTGCAAGTATGTTGCTGCATACATACAAGACCTCGCTTAGTTGAATTTGTATTCTGTAAAAGCAAAATACTATGCATTTGGTGAATTTAGCAATTTTGCATGGAAAACAAAATTCTAAGACATCTAAGACGTCTTATTTGTGTTCTTTTCAAAATATTAGTTCAAAAAAGGTAAGTTATAAAAAAAACAGAAGATGCGTAGAAAAATTTCCAATCTATTGATGCAAAAATGCGTGCAGTATTCAACCATCTTTTGGTTGAGTCCCGTTTTTGGCATCCATATTAAACTGACGTTTCCATTTATTTCAACTTTCCGCACTTTCAGCATCAGTCCAAGATGTGAAAACGAAGGCAAAACGAAGTACCAAACAGGCTAAATCTGTGAAATCGAGGACTCAAAAGCTGTACGACAAACTGCTGACCAACAAATCGAGCTGTGTTCATCATGGCCGATGAAAACTTCATAAAACTCGATTAATAAACTCTGCCGGGACCACATTTTTATGCCTCGCCGAAGGAAAAAGATATTCCTGGATCAGTGAAAGCCATTTACACCGAAAAATTCGGCACGAAGTAATGGATGTAAATATGCGGATGTGGAAACATAACGCGTCCATTCATTACAATAGACACGATGAATGGTCTAATCTACGCGAAGGAGTGTCTGCAAAAAAAAATTGCTAACGTTTGCATTAAAAAAATGGATAAAAATTGCCGATTTTTCATGGGTTTACCATCAGCCACGCTGACAAAAAATACCCATGCAGCATCAATCATAGTAACCCATGAGTTAATCGACAAAATTTGACAGGTCAATCAGTCGAACTCTAACCGTGATGGCAAAAATAGTGAAGCAGCTCCGTTAAGAAGTGTGCGCGGTCAAAGAGTGAAAAAGTATCTGGCGAACATAAACATAAATGTCAGGAAGCCGAAGTCGCGTCCACTGGTTTCGGAGCGGCAGCGGCTGAATAAGATGGTCAACTCGATTTTCCCGGCAAATCGGGACGTGACGGTGGTGATGGACGAAGAGACCTATCTCACCCTGGATGACAACGACTGACAGGGCACTTCGTATTTTACCTCCCCCACGAAAGAAGTGAGCTCCGAGGTGAAGTTCATTTCACACACCAAGTTCCCCAAGAAGGTGCTGTTGTGGCTGTTGTGAAATTTATAGTTCGAAAAGCCTGCCGGAAGTTGCGTCGTTCATCAAGAATTACCATAAGGGCGAAGACGCGGTGTTCTAGCCGGATTTGGCGTCGGTCCACTACTCGAAGCGCTCGTTGGAAGAGATGTCCTCCACCAGCTGCGTCCCATCGATAATTTCTGGGCCAACATGAAGCGTAAGATCTACTGCAACAATTTTACCGTGAAAACTGAGGAGGAGTTGTTAAATAAAACGAAGAAAGAACTCAAAAACATGCCTACATGTACATGCATGTTTTCGTCCGCCATTGCGAATGTTTCGATTGCCGGAAGGCCGCTCGCAAGGGCAGAAAATTTATTTGCAAGTGAGCTTAAATAATTACCTTCCATGGGGAATTTATCAAAAGCAATTATCTGTCTTAGCTTTTTTTATCACAATCCGAAGAAAGTCCATTTTTTAATGCAAACGGTAAACAATTGAGCTATCGAGTATGCACAATGTCACTAGCAATTTTCAATCTTTTTATATTATTAATTCTATTTAGCTCTGATTTTGAAAAGTAACTGTGGTCACTCAAACCATATATCTGATATGTTCGGACAATTTAATATCGTATTCACTACTATTCGTGTAAGGATTAGCTGTTTTTAGAAAAGAAGTTATTTTCATGTCTGAAATTAAGTCATACATTGAATAAACCCATCCGTTTTGCCTTGACCTGCTATTTGCTAATGCAGCATCATTCCGACAGGCGGCCAGACTATGAAATGGTACCTTGGAACAAGGGCAGGAGAAGAGATGGACGAGATCAGCCCGCTGCACTCCGGCCCAAGCTTCAAGCTTTCTACATTCGATGTTAAGCAAATTACCAATCGATACATATCGCTATCACGCCTTTTCATTGCACTTCAGTAAAGCCGTTCGTACCACATAATCACATATTAAACTTTCCATGAACCCTCATAATCGTGGAATATGGCTCACCGTTGTACCATCTTCTATTGCCATTAGCAGAATGTCCACAATGTTTTCAAACAAATTGGAAATAAAACTTTTCGAAATCATGGCTACCGATACAAACCGATGAATATTGATTCGATTTAAAGCTACATTGAGTTACGCACGAGTTACTCGGTGCATCAAAGCAACTCAGAGTAGAACTGTCGCACCCCTAGGTAATGTCTGAAATTTCAAAAAAAAAACTGTGACGAAGAAAAAAGGGTCTGCTTTACGCAAAATTCATGTTTTTCCATTGGTATAGGAAAGGCTTGTAAGATGGAACACGATTCGTTTTTTGCTCGTAACATGTATAATTTTTATTTTTTCGAAAATTTATCGAAAGAGGAACTAAAGGGCTCCAAGTTTGCCCACAGAACTGATTATTTATAGTCATCAAAAAAAAAAATTATGGCCTTTTTTTCGAAATCCATCGAAAATTACAATTTCATAAAATGTATTGTTTTATTTCAATTTATTATTGATTCCATGGCATTTTTAAACATAAAAAATGTCATTCATATGTCTTAAAACGAAAAAAAAATGTATTCAATCGTATAAGCTCAACAGTGTTCCATCTTACAAACATGACGCCATAAACACAAAACATCAAAAAATTGTTTCACTTCACGATTTGTTTGGAAATGCCTTTGGATCATAAAAATACACCAAAAATGCTAGCCAACACAAATGTCACCTTTTAATATCGATGGGAAATTGCCAATTACTAAGCGCAAGAAATAATTGCTATTTTAATTATTCCACCACTTTCGAACAATGAAACCTGGAAGAGCTAGATCGAATGAATGTATTCACTCCAAAAGCAAATGAAAATTGAAGAATAGTAAAAAAAAATGAGGTTAACACTTGTCAGCGCGATCGTGTTGTCGCTATGAATGTCAAAAGCGGCGCTGTTCCATCTTACAAGCCTTTCCTCTATATTGAAAAGCCGGCGACACACAGAGTCAAAAGCGCCCTGTTTTTTTAGATCTAACATGATTTGAGTCAAATTTAAAATACTGGTCTTTGGATGCCGGTTTTCGGTAGATACCGGTAGAAAAATGATTTATTTTTCGTAATCATCAATTCCAGGAAAGGAAGTTTCCCACCCGTTTCCTCCTCAACCGTGAGTTTGATTTTGGTATGCCGTGAATTAAACCTGTGGCTCAGTTTTATGCAAAAATGTCGTCAACATAGTACTTTCAAACACTATTTTTGTTTTCCGAGTTTTACTTCAAAATAGCACATGAAAATATCGACCAAAAGTGGTGAAAGCTTGCTGCCCATGGTGAGTCCAAGTGTTTGTTTGACTTCGGAACATAAAATACTTCCGGTTCATACACACTTCGGCCATAGTAGTGTATGCTTCAGTGAGACGCGACAAAGTTCCAAATGATGACGCACACTACAGAGACCTTCAGGAACAGGATTGTTTGGAAAAAGTACAGGGACGTCGAATTATACTAGTAGCTCATCCCTTCGCATCTCGATATCTTTCAAATTGTTCACCAGGGCAATTGTATTTTTCCATGTTTCACAGGGTACTTTCTCAAGGGTGGATGAAATCATCAACCTTGCTGCCAACTTCTCTGTTGAAGTGCTGATATTAGAAGAAATTGGACACATTGCCATTGTTTTTTTTTTGTGTATTTTCGGTAAACATTACAACTTTCGAGTTGGGAACATACAATCTTATCTCGAGTTTAACTTCACCCATCAAGCACGCAAAATTTGTTCGTGTGTTATTTGCATCCTTGATTAAACTTTTTCCTAACCATTCTTGTACTTATGACTAGTTTTAAGCGCTAAAGCGTTTTGAATGTTCAATTAATTTTTCCCAAATTCCTCCCACTAATTGCAGTTGCATTGGCAGTACTCAGTTTGTCGTATTTTAAAAGTTCTGCTATTGCAACTTCCCGCACACTGTCTACCTCCAACGTGATTATCGAAGTAACTACACAATCTACACTATTACATTTGTCCGTACACGTGCCGCACTCATGCAACCGCATACCGGTTTCTGTTTTGCTATCGAATTTCTTCTTTTCCCATTATGATAACACTTAAAATCCGACATAAACGGGTTTCAGTATGTACTTCCCTAGGCAAAGAGTAGAACCCAAACTAACACCCTGTTATTGTTTTCGTTCGAGACAACCGACCTTGAAATCATGTTGTATAAACAGTTGATCTAGGTTGAAGCATAGATTTTTGCTTTTCAAATCACCGAGCTAAGCTCTCAAGTGGTGAACATCTCGAAACTATTTTCATCGTACGCAACAGACGATACATTTTCCAATGCGTGCTGTTTGCTAAAAATAAAAATATATAAAAAAAAAACAGATGGATCTTGGAAGAGAACAACTTCCCTGCACCGACTAATCGAACGAAAAATAGGAAGCAGTTTTTTTCCTCGCACGCGTCGATTAGCGTAGGAAATTTACAACAGACTCAAGTCCCTAAGAAAACACACTCGATGACTTACTTTTCCTTATCACTGCATCAACAGACTCCGACCGCCGCAGCGACCCAATTCCACTCTGAAGTACTGCTAAGCTGCTTCTACTCCAGTTATTGGTGAGTAACCTCTCTCAGCTGTTAACCTTGCCCATCCGCAAACACATTCCCATGGAAGAAAACACAATCAAAACTACAAATTCCAAACAACAACACAACACTTGCTACAACGGCTCGTGTAGACTTCCCGGCACTGAATACCAAACTTGCGGTTCTGTTCGCCGAGGCACGTATCCTACTACACACGTTGTCTATCGCAAAACAAAATCCACTCCATCTGGTGAATATTCATTAACCGAATTGCTAATATGCACTTCCAGCAATAAAATCAACCGCTAACTACAACTATTCTGCTCATCCAGTCGGAAAGTTCGGGCTACACTAGTTGTATATAGTCACCGCTCTGATCCGCGTGATCGAGCTTCGATTAACTGACTGATCCGGTCCAGCTCAAGCCGGTCGCGAAGAAACACTCACACCAATATCCGCTCACCATAGTCGCCCTTGAGTCAGCTGTTCTGCTGTTTTACCGGACCAGCAGCGCTTGCAGAAGGATCACTGCGTCACTGAATGCGTGAACTTGCACCCACAGGTAGTGTTAGTTCTTGGGGCTATCACGGTATTATCGATACTATATAGCGCATCGCGAACGGGCAGGTGAGAGGGAACGAGAGAGTGACTAATAATCGGGAAAGCCACACTAACTATCTAATGAGCGGAACGGCTGGCACGACGACGCGAACGATTAAACTGCAAATCGTCGAGTCGACTCAACTAGCTGGACGGACTGCCATCGTAGGACTAAGCTCACTATAGCTCGTTCGGACTAGGGATCCTCGGTATAAGCAAGGTATTGATATCATTCGTGCAGTAGATGGGGCTGGGCATGAATGTGTGAAGTTGTATTATTTTTTCACGCTCTTTCAGCCGGCTAATGACGGCGGATGATCGATTTTACTAGAGCGTAAACACGTGTTTTGTTTTGACTAGCATGGACTTATGTAGTGTCAACTGTAGCAATATTTTTGTTGTTTTTAATTGGGGAGGGGTAGAAATTTCCGTTTGTTTGTATGTTCATATTTATTCGAATATTAAGGTTTGAAATCACTCTCATTCTAGCCTATTTTGTGACTAAAACCAAGTCCTACACCCTACCACCTACCGACTGATAAGACGATGGTAAATACAATTAAGAAACGATAAGCATATCACGCATTGTGACGAACAGTGTTACTAGCCATGCAATGTTGAGGTAGCAATAGGAAAACGGCAATCATATGAAACCTTAGCTGACAGTTGGTAGAACGCACAGTGTTATGACAAATTTGCATGACCACTTCGCAAGTTCGACTAAAGAAATCTAAATAAGCATAAGTATTTTATGCCGGATATTTTTGAACCATTTGTACATATGCTGCGATGCAGAACCAATTTACCGCTCCTGTCAGCTCAAAGACAACCGAGAGAAGGAAGCATGTTGCGAAGGTACACCCCTATTTCTATTGTTCGTTGCTGCCTGTGAAACCTCAGTTGCTCGAATTTGCAATACTTGATAGGGAAACACGGCATATTTCGTGAATTTAGTATGGAAAACCTAATTATGAAACATGACCGTCTATTTGTGTTCTTTGCAAAAGTTTACTATCAAGAACAATGTTAATTGAATGTCTCAGAAGATGCATAGAAAGATTTTCAAATGATGCAAAGTCTAAAAAAAATAAAATAGGGGAATGTATGGGTTACACAGATAAAAAGAATCATTGAATTTTTTGCTTTATCTAATCCACATAAAGGGAATGCCAGATTTGGCAGAAAATAATGCGATCATGTGGATTTATGCCACATAACGCCTGAATCTAGCCTGTTGTATGAAAGATTACATACATTGTTGTATGGCACATGAAAGATTTCAAACAATTTCGTTGTCTACGCCTCCTTTGGCTTGGAATTAAACGATCGGAAATTTTACGCGCTTGTTTAAATTCATTATTTTTTTCAGTGTAATAAAATTCTAAAACAGAGCATTTTGGAAGCGCTCTCAATTCTAGAACTAGATTTGGTCAACGAAAATAGGTTCCTTACCCTCTCTACACTAAGTAAAACGTTACCTGAATTTCGTTATCCTTTTGAATTTTTAAGAATTTTGACAGTTGTTTGCGGTTTGCTTTGGCTCTTGTTCGTCGTCATCTCTTGTACTGTTTATTGAAAAAAAGCTAAAGTCGTTCATCGATAGGAATTCGGCAAAGACATGGTTAACCAGGTTGAACGCGTGCTGGGAATGGCATGGCTTCCAGAGGAGGTCGAATTCATCTTCATTTCGTCCTTACCAGCAGATCTACAGAATCTCGTGATAGGAGTTTCAGCGCCGACGAAGAGGTTCATAATGAGCCTATACGATCCACTCGGCTTGATCTCTCACGTTCTCATCCATGGAAAAGTAGTGATCCAAGATCTTTGGCAAAGTTGGATGGGGCGAAGTAATTCCGGAATGTATCGGCGAAAGCTGGAGAAGTTTTGCAAGCATTTTCCGCGAACTGAACTTAGTGCGAGTACCTAGTTGCTATTTCCCTGGATATGAGACGCTATGCAAACGTTGGAGCTCCATGTGTTCAGGTCTATCCGCTTTGGCTTGCGTAGCTTACTTCCGGGTAATTGATCGCGGACAACCACGGTGTGCGCTGGTGGCTTAAAAACCATTGTAGCTCCCCTCAAGCCACAACCGATACCCCGCTTAGAGCTTCAAGCAGCATTGTTGGGCAGCCTCTTGATGGAAACTATAGGCGAAAACCATTGAACAACTATCGCAAAAAGGTATATCTGGACTGATTCTGATACAGTGCTGTCGTGAATAAGATCAGATGCCAGGAAGTACCGACAGTATGTTGCAATACGAGTTGGAGAAATCCTGGAAAATACGAGGATAGAAGATTGGCGGCACGTCTCGTTCAAACTCAACGTGGCTGATGAAAGTGCATAGTGGAAAGGAATTCCTGACTTGCATCCATCCAATCGCTGGTTTACAGGATCAGACTTTCTATATAAACCTGAAAACCAATGACTACAGCAAAAACTAAATTTCATCGAAGTTCCTGAAGAATTGCGGGCGGTCCACGTCCATAGGGGAACCGTTAACACCATCGGTGGTTACTATCGGTTCTCGAAATGGGAACGGCTGTTACGTACTATTCCATACGTCTACCATTTCGTGCGGATGTGCAGATTCGAAGTTAAGGTAGGCAAACCGAATACGAGTTTGGACTAGGACGGCTTCAAAAGGGCATAACGGAGATGAGGTGAATACAGTGATGAAAAATCCAGACAGGAGTAGTGGTGCTTGGATATGCGTCAAGAAAACTAGTCCCATAAGAAAGCTGTGCATAGACGAGTGTGGTGTACTCCGAATGGGTGGTCGTATACACCGTGTCCAATAGTTTCTTATACAAAATAAAACTCTTTTTATTTCAAATCGATAATCCAGGTTTTATTGATAACTTTACCCATTATATTGCAATATAATACTGATCAACTACCATCGGCATTTCGTCCCAAATTCGTTTGTTTACGGTTTTGAATTGGTTCATATTAGACGCCCTGTGGTCATTTACCTTTGCCAGCGTGTATGACTACAACGAAATAATCCAAGGGATTCATATCTGGTGAACTGGGAGGCCATTCATTCTTGTCAAAAATGTCGGTCAAATTTTCTCGGCACCAGCCCTGAACGAGATTTGCAGTATGCGATGGCGCTCCGTCCTGCTGAAACACATAGTGATCATCTCCAAACACCTCTTGTACATATGGCTTGACAACTTTCTCCAAACGCCTTTTTCGATGAAAACCTGTGGTAATATGCCTCGCTTGCAAATTCCTCCCCAAACCATCACTGACGCAGCACTGAACCGTGGAATATTCCTATTACTCTCTGGAACAGTTCGCGAAGAGAGAGCCCACAATCTGTCGTTCTGGACATTGTGGGATTGTTGCAAGACGAATAACTTTTCGTCGGAGAAGATAAATTCTTCCCCACCGTGCCGCGACAAAAGCAGACTTGCTCTTTCGAGTCGTTTCTGCTTGGAAGGTTCCGAAACTCCGTGAACCTTACGTTTCTTGAAAACTTAGAATCCGAGGTCATTTTGCAGTATATTTTGCATTAACGATCTCGAAACATTCAGATCTGCGACCATTTTACGTACATAGCACTGTGATTTTTGTATAATCCGTTCCCGGACCACTTTAACAACTCGTGCAGTTCGCACCGTACGAGCACGATCCGATCTCTTTCGCTCATCCAACGAACAGGTGTCACGGTACCTTCGGATGGTTCGGTACACCAAATCCCGCTTTACTCCGAGGTTTTTCAAATTTCTGAAAATAGCGCCCGGGCGCTCACCTTTCAAAAACTTTATTATCACCACAGCACGAAACTCCTTCATCGCTGGTAAAAGATAAACACCGGATGAAAACAATCGGACATAACCTAAAAGCGTTTGTATAAACATAGTGCAAAAGTACACCAACATACACGTGAAGCATGTTGAGTAGTCGACACCAATGCAGGTAAAAAGTGTGTGAGAATATATTGGACACGGTGTAGGTGCCTCACCAGTCGCTACGTACAACCCAAAGTATCCAGTGATCTTGCCGAATAATCCTCGCATCGGCGAACTGATCATCGATTCGTACCATAGGGCGTACGGGCGTATCGAAACGGAGAGACAGTCTTCAATGAGATCAGGCAGAAGTATCAAGTTTCGAATCTGCGTCCAGAAGTGCAGAAAGTTGCAAAGCGATGTCAATCGCGTGTACAAGGAGTAACCAGAGGTCCCACGCATGGCTCCGCTCCCACAGGAACGTGTGGCTCCTTTTGTTCATCCGTTTTCGGTGGTCGGCATAGATAAAGATAGGTCGAAGTCAAGTGAAGCGATGGGTCGTGCTCTACACATATCTGACCATCAGAGCGGTCCATCTGGAGATCGCATCATCACTCCCGGCAGAATCGTGTAAGCTAGCATTACGAAGGTTTATCGCTCATCAACGAGCACTAGTTCAAATATTCACCGACAACGGCACCAACTTCATTGGAGAGAGAGTTAGCAAAAGAGATCCAGGTTTCACCAACGCTAACACAAGGTGGCACTTCATCCCGTCTGCCTCCCCGCACATGGGCGATGCATGGGAGAGATAGAGAGGGCGGTAAAAACGGCTATGAATTCCATACACCATGTTCACCATGGCCACTTACGCCGAACTGTTTCATCCTGCTTAATTCGGATAGAGTGAAGCAAACAGAGAAGGCTCCAACGGACCAAAGGGAAACACTTCGCAGTGGATGGAAGTTGTGCCAATACATGCTCGATCAGTTCTGGCGTAGATGGATTCGGGAATATCTCCCGGTGATTACTCGGAGCATGAAATGGTTTGAGAACCCGAAGCCCATCCGAGAAAGAGACGTAGTGTTTTTGGTAGACGAAGGAGTGAGGAATTGACGGATGCGTGAAAAAGTGGCGGAGGTGTTTCCCGGAAAGGACGGACGAATTAGACAAGCAACGGTCAAGACGGCTTCAGGAATCCTATGCAAACCTGTTGCGAAGCTAGCCGTAGTAGACGTTGATGTCGATAGTAAAGGTGGAGAACCGGAGCAGCTTGTTGAGCGAAGCATCGTCGTCACTACACCCGATAAAAGTTACACTAGGGACACGACGCACACACCGAGTAGGAGCAAGTTAGCTGTCAACTCGACAGGCCATGAATTGAGAGGAGAATGTCGAGGGCAGGGATGTGGCAAGAACTAAAACAATAGACGACAAGGGCTGAGCAGGGAAATTCTACTGTAAGATTGAATTGATTGCTTCTTAAAGGTAACCGTTACATCTAAAATAGCAAATTAAATACCTATGAATCTAATTATTTCCTTCTAAAACTTATTCTATATAAACTGTAATCATACTACATAACTTTTCAACTAGTTGAACTTATCCTTAACTTGTCTATTAAATATAGGAAACAGAAATCACGGCCAAAGTTGTCGGTATGAAGTAGTTTAAATGAATAGGGTCATCAGAATTGTGAGTTATAAAGATATCCCAGGTTGCATTAAATTTATATAAACTATTCCCCAGCATTACAGCTAGACATAAAGCAACCAAATTGCTAAAAGAACGGTGTTACCTTAGTTCTACTTCAACTCGACAACAAATATAAACAAGATTTCTCTTGATGTAGAAGGAGATGTTCGTTCATCACCATGAGGCACCAATAGTGGACAGTAATGTTTGCTAGAATGAAAGATATTAAGAGAAAGTGTTGAAAGTTCCGTCAGTGTACGGTAGGTTGGAAGTAGAACAGATGTATTGAAAATTGAGCGAAAGGCATGGGTAAAGTAGTACTCGAACCAAGTGCACCACCCTTTGACTAACATCCCACTGAGGGGTAGATCGAGGCACGGACGAATCCGCCACCTCAACAGGCCATGCCTCGACCGAGGCCGAAGTCACGTTTCTCACTTGGTGAAGTGGTACAACGTGGAAAATCATCCTCAAAACTTTTTCAAAACCAGGCATGTTTGGTATTTCATACTCACGACTTCTTTACAACAAAGTTCTTATATTCTTGTCAAAGAAGACGTGTCTGGAATTACTTGGAAAGCGTCATCAGTGATATGTTGGTAATTTATGGATCCAGTTCAATGGTTTTTTAGATGTAATTGAAATAATATTTTCGGTTCAATGGGTGATATTTGTACAACGATTATCTTTCCTAAATTATCTAGTTAATTATATAAATATTAGAGCGACTTCCGATTTGGAATGCTTTGTAGTGTGATGGTGTTTTTTCTTTCTTGAAACAATGCAATGTTAAACAACGCTTAAGAGGCATTTTGGATCGATTTAAACCAACAGTAAGGAAGCAGTTGATCACCCGTGGTTTGCTACTCTGCGATTGATCGAAGTCCGCTGAAGTTGCACAGTGAACCAACAGAATATTACATGACAGTAGTGAACGATTCTCAATGTGAAACTCCTGGTGTTTTCATTTAAAAACTAATTAGGAAGGGGGGGGGGGGGAACGGTAGTTCGATACTCGTTGCTACTGAAGGCCGTATATACGACTGCACCCCAAAGAAGAAACAATTGCGAGTAAGCAGTGAAAATGAAAAACCGATTGTGGAAATTAACAAACTTATCAGGCATAAGAGTCACCTCTACATATCGATAAAGCTTGCTTCAGATAGAATTGGAACAAAAACAATTGCCTGTATTTCAGTTATTTATTATTGAATTCAAGATCTTTTTTTATACAAATGTAGCGTTTTCTTCATACTTTTAAGAAAAAATACGGATAAAATTATTCGTCACGGTTTCGAAGGAATTCTCGAATTTTTCCGGTAACACGGCTCATTAGGCGGCGCACACCTTCTTCGTCCATCGTTTTTGCTATCTTATTCCACCAGGTCTTCATCTGATTGATGTCTTTGACAACCTTTCCCTTTGCCTTGAGTCTCCTCTTCATGATTGCCCAGTATTTCTCAATAGGGCGGAACTGGGGGCAGTTGGGTGGGTTAAGGTTTTTCATTCTTGAACGACTTTGCTGTAATGAAAGCCTGCCAAATCTGGCCAAAACATTACGGGATGGTCGTGGGATCGAATGAAGACACTCTTTTTGGTATAGTTCCGACGTCATTGTCTTATTTGTAACGAAAACTTTCGTTTTTTTGCCACAGCTGCAAATGCCCTGCCAAATCATGAATTTTCGTGCAAATTTGTCGGCAAAAAAAATTTAAATTTGGCTGGAACATCCCCCGAGCCGTTGCCAACAAAAGTTTTTGACCTGGAATTTGCCCGAAGTCAGCCTTGACATAGGTTTCATAGTCCATCAGAAGACACCCGTCGAACTTGGTCAGCACCTGGTCGTACAGCTTCCGAGCACGGATTGGCCACACTATTCTGTTTTATGGTCCGATTTGGCTGTTCGCTAGCTCGATACGACTTGATTCCTTCCCGGAGTCGAGTTCTCCTCACGGTAGTATGGGCAGCACCGAATTTTCTGGCCAAATCACGGTCCGACAGATTGGAATTCCTCTTAATCGTCTTCAAAATCTTACCACGCAGTTTCCGGTCGACAGTTCCACTCCGACGATTGGCTTGACGGCTTTTCCGAATCGTCGTCAATGTTTCCTTATACCGTTTGATAACGCGCCATACGGTATTTCTGGGTAATTTCAGCTGTTTAGCTAGCCTAGATGCAGACCACAATGGATTTTCCAAATAACTGTGCACAATTTTTTCCCTTCTTTCGGCTTCCATGTTGATTGTTTACAAAGTACAGTCGATTTGCGGAATGTCAAAAATACATACGTGAAGCTGACAAAATTCCCGACACGTGGGACACGCCAAGAACTTCCAAATCTGTCCACCAGGAGCGCCACAATATGAGCAAAAGTTTGTTCCAATTCTAAATGAAGCAAGCCTTAATATAAGTTTGTTGAATTAATTGGCCATTTGCATGTAATCGGCCCTGGACAAGCTTATTGTCGTGAACATATAATCGACCTGTATAAGATTCTACGGAGATTTGTAGTAGAGATCTATAAATATTCATAACGATTTAAACCAACAGTAAGGATGCTGATGGGGCTGCTAACAAAATGTGAAATTTTCATTTAGTATATATGAAAATATAGCTAGAGAGCCGGGTTTGGATCGATTGAAACCAATAGTATGGATCCTATTGGAACCAGTCTCAAAGTGTGAATGATTATCCAAATGATCTGTGCATAAACCACGCCGACCAGTAATTTGATATTTAGTAGTATATCTCGTATCGTTTGATAAGCGCATGTCGAGTTACTTCATCACTATTCAGAAATGTTGTGGGTGTATTTATGGTGGTTCTTCCTTGGGAAAACAAAGTGAGTACTTAGTAAAGCTTGAGAACCGATTCGTATTAATCTAAACAGAGGCCTGGCCAGGCTCTCCTACTTATCAACATGTAACCCTAGGAGTGGACAGCAATTTTCGCTACAACCAAAGATGTAAAAAGAAAGTATTGATAGATCTGCAGGAGCACGGCAGGTTGTGAAATTGAATTCCGCTTAACTAGAGCACTTTTTTTCTCTATTGGGCGAAGTTCTGAACAATTTGGTGGATTGACTGTTTTGGCACGTATTTGACCTCTTGTACCTTATACCTTTTCAGGACGGATTTCGCATAGTGACAAGAGGCCAAATAAGGCCTCTGATAAACAGTAGCAACCGCGTTTCTTTCAATTTTTTTTTTCGTACGCATATTTAAATTTTCGACCACAACTATATATGGCCTGCGACATCAAATACTTCTTTAGGAATTTTGACACCTTTTTTGGGAACGGTGTTCCTTTGCATTGCGGTATGAAAAGCCAGACCTGGAAGCTGTTAAAAGTCTTTGAGTACGGATGTTTCATCGTTCATTATGATACAAGAAAATGTTTGCAAAAAATTGTGTAAAGCTCCTTAGCACGACTTTTTGCAGTGAAATTTTGTTCTTCATCACGGTTGGGTACCTTTTTCACTTTGATCACCTTCAGTCCTTGCCTCTGCATACTTTTTGTACGAATGATTTTGACTTCCCAACTTTGCGAGCCACACACACTTCGCACAGAAAGATTGGGTTTTTTTTAATAATGGCTACCACCTTCATGTCCATCTGCAGGGAGCATTCTTTTAGATTTGTTCCACTTCCAACCTTCCGACAGTCAAGCGCTGGTCGAATGGTTTGCAAACACAAAACATGGTACGTTTCGGTAGTTTTTGTTTTTTGGCTAGATCGCGTACCGATAAATTCGGATTTTGCTGCCGTTCGTACACAATGCATTTGCGCACTTCCACTTTATTCGACGCCATTTTACTCAATGTAACAAGAATGTGAACAAGTTGTACGTACCACGAAATAAAGTGGAGAGTTTCAGCTGTCATATAAGTGAAACATTTCAGCGTTCCGTGAAATAATTCAGAATCTACACTGAAAGAAAAGAGTCCGAAATTCAACGTGGACAGGCTTTAGTATAGGTGAAATCATCAAGTTGCATTTAAAAACGATGCGGAATGTTTTCGATCGATGCTGTCCGGTTCTCGTATAATGAATCCTTAGTTGACTTATTCCCGACATAATATTTTATTTTAGAATGCACTGAAACTGAGAAAGGATTTCCAGAAAAAAATACGATTTTTTGCGATTAAGTGCGAATGATTTGATTTTCCTGATATGACCTGGTCAGCAAACCAAAACCCAGAACTTGCAAATCTGCCCACCAGCAGCCATTATCACACTCTAAGTTCTGAGTGCCATTCGATTTCATATGAAACTTGAAATACAGTAATTATCAACAACCTCACTCACTTATGCCATAATACGGCTGTCTCGAACGCCAACCACTCACCACCCAGACATCAGCCACAGTGGCTTTATCGCGCGAGCGCATATCCAAACAGCTGTTTTGAAGCGTGCAAATGCAAACTTTTCCTCCAAATGTAGAAAGGTAGCTACTGACGCTATCTCTCCTGCTAAAAAGAGGCAGCCATATTTCAAATCCGATGGATGTTGACGACGACGATCAACGATGGGGTGCTAAACTGATTAGCACAGTCAGTGCTGTCCACTGCGAACGATCCATTACAAATGCGTAGTGGGTTCAAGATCTGTTTTGCTCAAGCCGCTATATATAATTTTGCTTGTCCCACCTATTTGATGCACGCAATTTGATCATATTGGACAACCTGAGAAGAACGCAGACCTTGGGTGGGATGCTATTTATGCTAATGATATCAGATAAAGGTAAATAGGCACTCTATAAAGGGTGTATTCGATAAAAATGGCACACAGAAAATCTTCTGTAACTTTTGAATCGTATGGGTAAGAAACGTAGAAGTTTGAGTAGATCTTATCCATAGTGTATTATTTACATCTGCCAAGTTTCATAGTTATACATTCAGTAGTTCCATTCATGTCGTCGAAACAAGAAATTGTCCGTGAGAAAATGTTGTGCACTCACTATCAAAATCCAGGAGCGTCCCACCGGTGGATTGCTAAAAGGCTTGGAATTGCAAATACAACTGTGTCTCGTGTAATAAGAACCTTCAAGGAGCGTCTGAGTGTCCAAAGGAAGGAAGGGAGTGGTCGTAAAAGTGGTCCAATGGACAGTAAAATGGCTAGGAAAGTCGTACAACAATTCAAGAACCGTCCAAACATGTCAATTCGAGATGTCGCTAAAAAGTCAAAGGTGTCAGTCGGTTTTGTGCAGAAAACCATGAAGCGTGCTAGGTTACATGTTTACAAAGTGCAAAAAGCCCCAAACCGGAATGAAAAACAAAACATCACTGCGAAAAACCGCGCCCGGAAACTTTACACGAAGCTGCTCACCAAATCCGGTTGCATCGTGATGGATGACGAAACATACGTCAAGGCCGACTTCCGTCAACTTCCTGGGCAAGAATATTTTGTTGCCAAGTCGAAGTTCGATGTTCCGGAGGATGTTCGAAAGAAGAAACTATCGAAATTTGCAAAGAAGTTTCTAATCTGGCAGGCGATTTGCGGATGTGGTGAAATAAGTGCTCCCTTCATCACTTCCGGAACAATATACGGTGCGATTTACACGGAAGAGTGCCTTAAGAAGCGTCTCTTGCCATTTATTAAGAAGCACAAAGGATCAACTCTGTTTTGGCCTGATCGAGCATCCTGCCACTACGCTCGAAACGTATTGGAGTGGTACCGAGCCAACGGAGTCAATTTTATGCCAAAGGATATGAACCCACCAAATTCACCGGAACTTCGTCCAATTGAAAAATTCTGGGCAATTATGAAAACGGAACTTCGCAAACATCCCAAAACTATAAAAACAGAGCTAGAATTGAAGAAAATTTGGGTAAAAACAACAAAAACACTGGGAAAATCGGTTGTACAAAATTTGATGGGTGGAGTGAAAAGGAAGGTGCGGGCATTCGGGATGGGAGACGAAGTTGAATAAAACAAATGTTGTAAATTTAGTAAATTAGTAGTTCTTCATTCCCTGAAAATTTCAAGAAAATCCGATAATCAGTTTAATTTTGATGAGTATATATGTGTGTGCCATTTTTATCGAATACACCCTTTACAGTCGGCTCAGAATGCGGTTTTGTTGATATCACAACATTTACGACCGCTATAGGAAGCTATTTGTACACCCCTGGACCTCCCCCCATCTGTCAAGCTACGTTGCCGTTATCTGAGACTCAATGTTTTCGCTCATGACTGATTACCCGAAAATGGAAATTTTCCTTGCTGTGATTTATTGAAAAAAATAAACATAGGCAGAACCGTTCTAAGCCGTTTATTTTTTCTATCAATCGCGATACGTGGAATTTGCTATTCTGAGGCCAGATTACGTGTCTCAATTTCACTTACTACACGGAATGCGACGGCTGGGTGCTTGTTTGACTTTATAACGCCTCTAATGGGACTTTACGCTGACCTCAACATTCAGAAATGTTGATTGGGAGTTTAATGGGTATGGTGTTCAAAAAGGTTTTACTCAATATCCTTGGATTTCTTTTCATCACTTGTCTGGGTGAGTTTTAAACCCGTGACTCTTTGGTTTGGGAGGTATGCAAGTAAGCCACTGCCCCACGATCGCTTTCCTAGAGTATTATGTACCGTTAATCGATGCAATTACTACATCGTCGTCGTCGAGAGGAAAATTGTCCACGAATGTCACCGATGACCAGGGCCGCGTTATTGAGCGGCTGTTATTTAGTAGCGACAAGTAAGTTGAAAGAAAAGATTATCATGGCGCTAATTGTCGCATGGGCCGGCTAGGTGTTGGGTGATGATTTGTAGGCGGACGTTTTCGTTACTGTTAGGAATCCGTTTGCGGTTTCTAGCCAAGTAACGTTTCCTTTTACTATGCGGTTTTCAAGACTATTTCAAAAAACTGTTGGTAAAACGAATGATAACATCGCAACCTGTCGGTTTCAAAAGAGGTTGTCCAGATAAATTGACCTCTGTTAAAAATAATGTAAAGAGCATTTGTGTGAATAACTGTAAATCTGTTTCAAAATGCTGTGAAAACATTTATCATTTTTTTTTTTTTCCAAATAACCGTACAATTCAATAATCTAATCTGCACTGAACCCAATCATAATCCCAAGATCGTCTGAAAAGTAAATCGATTGCGCCCCTTAAAGAAAAGCATTCGGATATTGGATGATGTTCTTATGGTTAGATTCGTATGATGGTCATCCATGTTTCGTATGACAAACAACCGAATTCAATGTGATGTTGGCTCCAAAAATGTACATCAACCACATTAAACTATTTCACATTTCACACCTCTAAAGAAATGCGCCATTTTTATCCGTGTTTAACTATTTTGTCCGTGAGTAAAAATTGATGAAAACCGGGGTATAACTAGTTCGGAGTGTTTACATGTGCAAAATTTCGGTTCAGTGGTTATTGAGATGACATCGAAACAAGAAGAAAATCGCCGGAGAATTTTGCGCGCCGTCATGGAAAATCCGACTGCGACCATGAGATGGATCGCAAGACAACCGGGAATCATCCATACAACTGTGTCTCGGATGGTAAAATCGTTGAGGGAGTCCCAGACGACCGAGCGGCGGGCTGGAAGTGGAAGAAAATCGAAGACAACTGACCCTGTGAAGGCCCGGAATGTGTTGGTTTTTTTTCAAGTGTAATCCGAGTCTTTCGATTCGCGACGCAACTCTGAAAGCAAAGTGTTCCGCCTGGTTCGTTCAGCAAACAATGAAACGAACTGGGCTTCGTATATTCAAGGTCCGCAAGACACCGAACCGGCGTGATCAACAAAACATGGCAGCCAAATCTCGCGCAAGGAAGCTGTATCGAGAGTGGTTAACGAAACCGATGAACAGTGGGCAAGAACTGATGAAAACTAAGGAAAAAATCTGTAACTTTTGTCGCTTTTAAGCGCGGCTTGTAAACAAGGCCATTTCCGCTTGTAAATTGTCTGAGAAATCGAATGAAACTAGTTACAATCACCACACAGATATGGTTGTGGGGTTTGTTTTACCCCACTTCCCCTTATATTCTTGAATGATTTATAGATATCTTTGCACGGAAAGGCTCAAAATCAACAAAATAGTGCAAATCCCATATGAAATTTCCTGAAAAATCGAATACGAGTTATCTCATCTATCGTACGGCTCTGTGAACAAAGATATGGTTGGTTTTACCCACTTCCCTTGTATTCTTGAATAGTTTATAGATATCTTTGCTCGGAGTCGCTCAAGATCAACAAAATAGGACTAGTAAAATTTTCTGGAAACTTGAATACGATTGTTTCAACCACCGGACGACTTTGTGAACAAAGATATGGCTGATTTTAACCCCACTTCCCTTCACAGAGTTCACAGAGCCGTGTGGAGGTTGAAACAACCTGTATTCGATTTTTCAGGAAATTTCACTCAGGATTACTATTTTGTTGATTTTGAGCGACTCCGAGCAAAGATATCTATAAACTATTCAAGAATACTAGGGGAAGTGGGGTAAAACCAACCATATCTTCGTTCACAGAGCAGTGCGGTGGTTGAAACAGCTTCTATTCGATGTTCCAGGAAATTTCATTTAGGACTAGTCCTATTTTGTTGATCCTGAGTGACTCCAAGCAAAGATATCTATAAATTATCCAATAATATAAGGGGAAGTGGTGTAAAACCAGCCATATCTTCGTTCACAGAGCCGTGCGATAGATGAAGTAACTTTTATTCGATTTTTCAGGAAATTTTGGAAGCACTATTTTGTTGATCTTGAGTCTCTCCGTGCAAAGTGGGGAAGTAGGGTAAAATAAGCTCTATAACTCCACAACCATATCCGTGCGGTGATTGAAACCAGTTTCATTCGATTTCCCAGACAATTTCCAAGCGGAAATGAACTTGTTTACAAGCCGCGCTTAAAAGCGACAAAAGTTACAGATTTTTTCTTTAGTTCTCATTAGTTCTTGCCCACTGTGCGATGTGTGTGGTTATGGATGACGAAACCTACGAAAGGCAGACGCAAAGCAGATACCGGGGCTGGAGTTCTACGTTGCCAAATCACGGTTTGATGTTCCGGAAGACATAAGGAAGAAGAAAGTGGACAAATTCACCAAAAATACTTGCTCTGGCAGGCCATATGCCAATGCGATAAACTGAGTAAACCGACATCACAACGGGTACCATCAACGGCAAAATTTACCGCACCGAGTGCCTCCAGAAGCGTCTGTTGCCCTTCCTGCGATCCCACGGAAGCGAGACATTATTTTTGCCGGACCAGGCATCATTCCATTACGCGCGATCGACGTTGGATTGATACAGAGACAATAACGTTGTTTTGTACCAAACCGAGATTCGTCCGGTGGAAAAATTTTAAGCCACAATGAAGGCCAAAGTTCGAAAATCGTCCAAGGTGTTTAAGAACGAGCTGGAGTTGAAGAAAGAATGGATGAAAGTGACCCAAAATGTAATTAGGGGTCTTAAGGGAAAGGTGCGGGCTTTCAGCGATGGAAAAAAAATTGAATAAAGGAATTATGTTGAAACATAATCCATATATATTAGTTCATTCCCTGAAAGTTTCAAGAAAATTCGACTTAAAATGAATTTTTGACGAACACTTTTGTCTGGCGCTTTTTTTTCGAGTACAGGCCTCACTACCTTTGATCAAAGATTGCTACGGGAGCCCGAAAATGGAGGAGTCCAGGAGACGTTTCTCCATTAACGTTTGCATTTGAAAATTTAAAAAAAAATGGACAAAAATGGTCGATTTTTCATGGGTTTACCTTCACCCGCACTGACGGAACTACCCAACAGCATCAATCATAGTAACCCATGAGTCAGCAGACAAAACTTGGCAGCTCTATCAGTCGAACTCTAACCGTGATGGCAAAAAAAGTGAAGCAACTCCGTTCAGATGTGTGCGCTTTCAAAGAATGGCACCCCGACAAAAATCAGAGCATCGAAAGAAAGCCCGTTTCCGGACGGCTGACGACCCTGAGCGACAGGAAGCTCCAAAGGATGCTAAAGAGAAAGATCGAGGGAAAAGTGGCTACATCGCTGCGTGCGCTTGGCCGGGAGGTCGGTTCAATCGACCGAACAGTGAAAAATTACCTGGCGAACATGAACATACATGTCAGGAAGCCGAAGGCGCGTCCACTGGTTTCGGAGTTGCAGGCAATGACGCAGCGGCTGAATAGGAAGGTCAACTCGTTTTCCCCGGCGAATCGCAACGTGGCGGGGGTGATGGCCGACGAGACCTATCTTACCCTTGATGGCAACGACTGGCAGGGCACTTCGTATTTTACTTCCCCCACGAAGGAAGTGAGCTCGGAGGTGAAGTTCATTTCACACACCAAGTTACACAAGAAGATGCTGCTGTGGCTGACAATCAGCGAGAAGGGGATGTCAAAGCCGCTCTGCAATCGCTCCAGACTGGCCGTGAACGGGGAAATTTATAGTACGGAATGCCTGCCGGAAGTTGATCGTTGGAGGAGATGGAGCGATTGAATATCGATGTGGGACCCAAGTCGGCGAATCAGTCCAACTTCCGCCAGCTGCGTCTTATCAAGAATTTCTGTGCCAACCTGTTTTGTTACGAAAACTGAGGAAGAACTGATAAATAAAACGGCTTGAAGGTGACCCCAAACTTTTGGTCCACACACTATTCTGCAAGGTGACCCAAAACTTTTGATCGGCAAAATGGGGAAATTTGTTAGTTCCTGTTCTCAAGAAAGACTCTACACTAAGTTTATTTGAAGATTATCGTGTTTCCGTTAACCTGTTCTTGATGGAAGATCGTCACCCGTTTCCCGTTAACAAAGTTATTTTGGCTGCACTTCATGGAAGAAGATATTAAAAAAAAACTCAATTTGTAGAATGATAATAAGCTAGTGTTCTGGATAAATACTCTGTCCTTTGGTACAATGCAAGTATGTTCGGTATTTATTTATTTCATTTATTTATTTATTTATTTAGTCAGCACCAACAGGCTTAATAAAGCCACAATGGTGGTGTTAAAAATATGACGAGTACAATAAACTTTAACTTAAATATCAAACCACAGCACACTTGTTCATGAAGGTCTACATTTCAGAAAAATATGAAGTGAAGCGTCTGCCCAGAGTTTGCCGAGGGACATGGTAGTCGAGCATTGTCGATACTCTATCAAAAACACGCTGTAGTCCTCCGTTGATGCTATAATTGTTTCGGCGAATTGGCATCCTCAGCATTACGCTATTGCGCAATGTCCTTGGTTGAACGTTAATAATAATCTGCTCCAGCATGGCGCTGCAATCGATGCGGCCTTGTAAAATGTCTGCAACAAAGAGAGCCCTGGATGTGTCACGACGAAACTGAAGCGGTGCAAGATCGATCAATCGACAACGACTCTCGTAACTCGGCATATGGAACGGGTCTCTCCAAGGTAACCTTCTCAAAGCGAAGCGTAAAAACCAGCGTTGGACAGATTCGACTCTATTCCCGCCATCAACATTGCTCGGATTCCAGACGGCAGAGCAATACTCCAGAGTCGATCGCACCAGTGAGCAATAAAGGGATTTCAAGCAGTAAACATCGGAGAAGTCTTTAGCCATCCGAAAAATAAAGCCTAGAGCTCTTGACGCCTTGTCCACGATGTACGAGATGTGAAACTTGTACGTCAACTGAGAATCCAGAATAACTCCTAGATCTTTTACGTTAGTCGTACGTTTGATTACCGTGCCTTGAAGCTTATAGTCGAAGAGAATCGGCTCCTTTTTTCTAGAGAAAGTGATCACCGAACACTTCTCCGGATTAACCACCCTACGGTTTAGGCTGCACCAGTGAGCAAAGATTTGTAGCTGCTGTTGTAGGAGGTGACAATCATTGATAGACTGGATTCGTATAAAGATCTTCAGGTCATCAGCATACGAAAGACGGGGTCCTACGAGGACTAGGTTCACATCATTGAAGTACAGCAAGAAGATCAGCGGCCCTAAATGACTCCCTTGAGGTATTCCTGAAGTGGCTGGAAAAACGTCGGACATGCAATCACCAACAGCAACTGTCAGCAGACGATCAGTGAGGTAGGAGCGAAACCATTGTAAGAGACTTCCATTTATGCTAAGCTTATGTAGTTTTGCGATAACAATGTCGTAGTTGAGCATGTCAAAAGCCGCTGAAAGGTCTGTATAGATTACGTCCGTTTGCGCACTTTCGGCCATATTTTCCGTAATAAACGAAGTGCGACACAACAGATTAGTGGTAGTGGAACGGCCGACCATAAACCCGTGTTGATCTTCACTTAAGTATTGCTTGCACTGGGCGGGTAGAAGGTCTATTATAACGAGATTAAATAGTTTCGATACCGCGCTCAAAGACGAAATGCCTCGGTAAATATCCACATCTCGTTTGGTTTCCTTCTTGTGAACTGGAAGCAAGTGAGCAACCTTCCAACACGAGGGAAATATGCCACTTGATGTGGAAATTTGGAACAGACGATGCAGGGGGGCAGGCAGAAAGATAACTTGGACAAAGTTTTGCAAGGTTGCCTTTACTTCTATGATGTACTATTTTCTAGTGCAACGGTGGAGAAGCATTTGAAGAATTTGGATCAAGTGTTTATTCGCCTCAAGGACGCTTGGATTGAATAAGCAGAAATATATTTTTTTAAGCGAAAGGTGACATATCTGTGGACATGTGATCGATGAAAGATCCAGAAAATGTTCGAGCTACTTTGAATGTGAAGGAACCAGCTTATGTCAAGGATGTACGTGCGATTGTAGCAAAGTATTATAGCAAGTTCTGTTCAAGTCTGTCTCAAATGTTAAAACCCTTGTACGAGTTATTGAAAAATGGCGTGAAGTTTTCATGCTCTTTGAAGAAACTGTACTGGCCCATTACGACCCCAGTCTTCCTATTAGCCTGTATTGTGATGCATCAAACGATGGTGTTGGAGCTGTTATAACTCATGTAAAGACTGTATTCGATGAAATTTGGAAACACGCAATTGTTCGTAACTTTTGAGCGTGTGGATAAAAATTATTGAAATTTTAATTGAATGTATTTCATTGTGTTGTGTCAATTGCGTAATAAGTTTCGTGAAAATCGGTCGAGTGATTTCAGTGATGGCTTCGAATGAAGAAATAGTGCGCCAAAAAATTTTGGGCACTCACTTCGAAAACCCAAACGCTTCTCATCGATGGATCGGAAAACAGCTCGGAATCGCACATTCAAACGTATCTCATGTGATCAAAACGTTCAAGGACCGTAAGACAACCAAGCGGAAAAATGGTAGCGGCAAAAAACGTGGCACATCAAATCCGGAGAAGGCCAGGATGGTATTGAACCAATTTAAGCGTTATCCCAACATTTCGATCAGGGATGTTGCGAAAAAGGCGAAAGTTTCAGTTTGTTCTGTGCAGAAAACAATGAAACGTTCTGGATTACATGTGTACAAGGTCCAGAAGGCACCGAACCGGAGCGATAAACAGAACTCGGTGGCCAAAACTCGTGCAAGAAAACTGTACAGGGAGTGGCTCACAAAACAGTTCTGCATTTTGATGGACGATGAGACTTACATTAAAGCCGACATCAAACAAATGCCAGGACAGGAACACTACGTCACCACCTCTAAGTTGGCCGTTCCGGAGAGTGTACTGAAGAAGAAATTGTCGAAATTCGCCAAAAAATTCCTTGTCTGGCAAGCGATCTGCGGATGTGGCAAAATGAGTCAGCTCTTCATCATCTCTGGGACCGTCAACGGACAAATCTACAAGGACGAATGCCTCCAAAAACGACTTCTGCCCTTCTTGAGATCTCACGATGGCCCGACACTGTTTTGGCCGGATTTGGTATCTTGCCACTATGCTCGGGGCGTCTTAGACTGGTACAAAGATAATAATGTAGTTTTTTTTACCAAAAGACGTCAACCCTCCAAACACTCCGGAACTTGAAACATTTTGGGCAATCATGAACTAAAGAAAGTGTGGTTAAAAGTAAGTAAGCAAGTCGGTCCTATCATTGCCCAAAATTTGATGAAAGGGGCCAAGGCAAAGGCGCGGGCATTTGGGTTGGGAGAAGAGGTTCAATAAACCAATGATGTCAAAACTTAACCATTTAGTACTTTATTTCCTGAAAGTTTGAAAAGAATGGGGCTCAGGGAAAATTTTTGGTGACCTATTTTGTGTGTCCAAATTTCATCGAATACAGTCTTTATCACAAACATTTCACTTAAACACAAACTCTTTT
Source organism: Aedes japonicus (assembly GCA_034211315.2). Taxonomy (NCBI): domain Eukaryota; kingdom Metazoa; phylum Arthropoda; class Insecta; order Diptera; family Culicidae; genus Aedes; species Aedes japonicus. The sequence continues at coordinate 14,646 of JASCZW010004620.1, read as the reverse complement.
ACAGTAAAGTTTAGTTGATCGTCCTGACGCATATCATAATACAAACAAATGCGTAAGCTTTCCCGATCAAATGGTGTATAAATTAAGTCATTCTATTCAGTCAAACGAGAGTTATAAGCGTTCAAAAACCTTTCACTTTTGCGTAACGCTCTCAATTTTCAAAATTTTGAAATGACACCCGGTATAGAAAAGAGAAACGCAGTGCAACGTTAAAACTCGGCTGACACGTATCTACATCTATCTACATATTTCTAATGACAATATCGAAGGTACTTACCTTTCTTAAAACAATTTAAATCAACTTGAAGCCAGTTCAATCAGCACTCTACGAAACCTATTTAGCACTACCAGACTGCAATTAATGCTTCCCATTGAACTTGGCCTTGTTGACATTTTCCGATTCGCTATAAAGTGTCATAAATTCACTCACTATCGAAGTAAGCCGTTGCGTTCGTTCCGTTGCATCAGCTTTATGCCGAGGAAGGTTTTCCTAAATATACTCTACACTTATGATGCTTCTATGCGAACGATCTTTGGCAAAACATAGATTAACAAAATCTTAACACTTAATTTCAACCAGCGCTAAATACTGCGCCACCACAATAGAACTTGTTATTTTTCACTGACACCTGCACTTTTTTTTTCTAACCCTTTGTTTTGTAAACACTCAGTCTTCGTCGTTATGTGGAACAAAAAAAAATCCGCCACTTGATGATATTTGATCGTTAAGAGAATGAAACCGTGTAACAAGATCCTCTACAAGTTGTGCACGTCACTGGAATGTTCGAGAGGTCGCTCAGATTTCTTTTCGAAAATTGCTGTACTGGTAAAATTGTAACCTTCAACCGAAATCCAGAAGACGATCGACGTAAATCAGTGACGACAACAACGACGACGTTGGTGAAAGAAACAACAACAAACCCTTCCGACTGTGTGACGATCGTTCTTCGCCCAGGAGCTGATCGCGTGCACGCTTGGGCCGAAAAACCTACGACTCTGATACGATGACCGAACGAAAGTCGGGTTGAGCAATGACTGGCAATGCGCCTGGCAGGTGTGGAGCCACATACCTACCAAACAAGACTCTGTGAGAATGAGAAAGTAAATGAGTCACCCCGATTAAGAAGATTTGCTGAACTAAGAAGGTTTATTCCGGGATGGGAAAATTCGACTATAGGATTAAATGTACCGAGCTTAAAATCAGCCAGAGTCTAGGGACAGCAAACTTAATAACCAATCAAGCATAATGCGGACAGAACTAAAATGGCTACAAAAAATATCATCATCTAGTCGGCTGATTCTGACAAATAATTATGAGGCTCCAATCTTTGGAAAATATAAATAAACATCTTATTTTTAAAAACCTAAAATTATGAGGTTCCTTAGCCGAAATAGATTCGCTCGTATCGATGTTTCCAGTGGACGCTGGGGTTCCGCTTACGATGCCGTGGTGATTGACCCTAACCATTCTGCAATTTTCGGCACCGCAGAAACTGTTGGTCGTGTTATTATTTGCTCGGGTCCCGAACGGATTTCCATTTCTCTTTTATGGACTGCTTCTGCACACAAAACAGAATCAGATAGCTAGCAATGCACGCGATCGATCGCGGCGGAGCCACCCGCCAAAGAGACGAGGCAAGAACGACCCCTTCTTGCTAATAGTGTAAGCTGGGGCAAACCTAACGTTGGATTTCGGATTTTGATAAATAACGCTTTTGAATTGAAAAATTGAAGTTTTAAAACTTTTTAGCTTCATAACTGTGCACACTTTCGCAAGACGCAAGAGCATGAGCTTGATTGACCGCCCACGGATGCTACTCCGTTAGTGCCAGATTAGCTGTTTTAACAAAAAGAACCAAAAGATGATGTTTTGGACCAACATTTATCCACAATGTGTAAAAACGGAAAATCAAATGGAGAGTCACGCGAGGCGACAACTGCAACCTGGTATGTGAGAGCGAGTCGTCTCACCTCACATGCCACGCAGAATAACTATGATGGTCTGTCGTCCCAATAAAGGGTGTCGGTTGCCATCAAAAACAAAAAAAAAACCTGCTTGGAATACTGGGTCTCCTTATAATTGTACTCTGAGCGAAAAACTTTCCGACCCAGAACCGCTACCTTACCTTACCTTACCAATCAAACTAAGGCCGGTGTGGCCTCTGCTGTACACATAAGTTGTCTCCATTCTATTCGGTCCATGGCTGTTACTCGCCAACCTCGCTGTCTGCGGAGGGTCCGCAGGCCGCCTTCTACTTGATCGATCCACCTTGCTCGTTGCGCGCCTCTTCTTCTTATACCTATCGGTTCGTTTTCGAGAACCATTTTCACAGGGCTGTCGTCCGACATTCTAACGACATTTCCAGCCCATCGTAGTCGACCGATTTTAGCGATGTGTACGATGGGAGGTTCAGCAACTGATGCAATTCGTGGTTCAATCGCCTCCTCCACATTCCGTTTTCCATCTGCACTCCACCGTAGATGGTACGCAGCACCTTCCTTTCAAAGACTCCAAGCAGACTCCTAGCAATGTCCATGTTTCGTGGCCGTAGAGAACTACCGGTCTAATTAATGTCTTGTACATGAGCAACTTTGTGGCTCGGCGAACTTTGTTCGATCTTAGCGCCCTTCGGAGTCCAAAGTAAAGACGATTGCAAGCCATAATGCGCCTTTGTATTTCTCTGCTGGTGTCGTTATCGGTGGTCACCAATGAGCCCAGATACACGAATTCGTCTACTCTCTCGATATCATCACTGTCGATCTGCACTCGTGGTAGGAGGCTAACATTGTGTTCTTGTGAGCCTCTTCCCTTCATGTATTTTGGGAGAGCAACTTGTAGGCAGCGCTCAGTAGCGTGATCGCACGATAATTGCAGCAATCCAGCATGTAGCCCTTTTTATAGATGGAACACACTATTCCTTCCATTCAATCCTCCGGTAAACATTCTTCCTCCCAAATCTTGGTAATTACCCAGTGCAGCGCTGTGGCCAGTGCTTCACCACCGTATTTTAATAGCTCGCTTGGGAGTTGGTCAACACCAGCGACTTTGTTGTTTTTCGACCGACCAATTTCCTTCTCAACTTCCTGAATGGTTGGGGTCGGGGTCCTGTCATCTTTTGCGCGTGTTCCTAGATTTATTACCGTGCCACTCTCGTCCGCTGTAACATTACCGTTCAGGTGCTCGTCGATGTACTGCTTCCACCTTCAATGTAGAAGGTTGCCATCCAGGTCTCTGCACGTATCAGCTTGTGGTACGTAGCCTTTGCGCGAGGTGTTCAACTTCTCATAGAATTTGCGTGTGTCGTTAGCACGGTACAATGCTTCCATTTTTTCGTGGTCTCGATCTTCCCTCTGGCGCGTTTTTCTTCGAAGAATAGAATTTTGTCTATTCCGTTCTACATTCGCTCTCGTACGATGTTGCATTCTTCTCCTCTACTAACTGCTTGCATTCGCCATCAAACCAGTCATTTTTTCGATTCGGTGCAGAAGTACCTAGTGTCACTAATGCGATGCTACCAATGGCGGTTCGAATATCTCACCAGCCATCCTCAAGAGTAGCAGCGCCAAGCTGCTCTTCCGTTGGTAGCCGTTGCGCGTATTCCTGGGCAACTCCGGTTTCCCGTAGTAGCTCAATGTTAGGTCGTGGCGTCCGAATTCGACGCGTGTTGTACATCGTCGAGAGTTTTGAGCGCATACATACTGCAACTAGGTAGTGGTCCGAGTCTATATTCGCAATGCGGTAATATCGGAGATATTGGAGTAGAATTTCCCGTCGATTAGAACATGGTCGATTTGATTTTCTGTTCGTTGGTCAGGTGATCTCCAAGTGGCTTTGTGGATGTCTTTACGGGGAAAGAAGGTACTTCGGACTACTAAACTACGGGAGGCCGCAAAGTTCACGCATCGTTGGCCATTATCGTTCGATACGGTATGCAGGCTGTTAGGCCCTATTACCGGTCTGTACATTGCCTCCCGTCCTACCTGAGCGTTCATGTCACCAATGACGACTTTTACGTCCCGCTGCGGGCAGCCATCATACACTTGCTCTAGCTGCGCGTAGAACGCTTCTTTTTCGTCATCGGGTCTCCCGTCGTGTGGCAGTGTACGTTGATGATGCTGTAGTTGAAGAATCGACCCTTGATCCTCAGCATTCACATTCTCGCGTTGATCGGTAACCATCCAATCACGCGTTGACGCATTTTGCTCAGCACTACAAAGCCGGTGCCCAGCTCGTTTGTGGTACCACAGCTCTGGTAGAAAGTAGCCGCTCGATGCCCGCTTTTCCATGCCTTCTGTCCTGTCCAGCAAACCTCCTGCAGTGCTACGACTTCGAAGTTACGTGGTTGAAGTTTGTCATAGATTATCCTATAGCAGCCAGGGAAGCAGGGCGATTTGCAGTTCCATGTTCCGAGTTTCCAATCGTAGTCCTTAATTCGTCACCTAGGTCTTTGCCGGTTGTTCCGGTCCGTATTAACTTCTGTATTATTTGTAACATTTATTTTTTAGGGGCGGCTTGTCGGGCCTTCCTCAACCCCCTCTCTCGCCAGAGGACCATCGTGCACAGCACTGTTTAGAGTCCCACGCTCGATGACCAGCCGCTCCTAACATGGTGAACTGACGCTCAGATAGACTGCACCCTTTGAAGAGGGCAGCATCCTTCCCTGTCAGCATATGACCAAGGTCCCACCGGGGTTGGTTACCCAATCTTTCCTATACTCCTATACTCATACCCCAGTCGGCACCACGGGGATGTAGGGATAGGAGTTACTGGACAAGAGGCTAAGGATCGCAGTAGGATCTATTTTATACCTGCAGGTACGCGAAGTTCCAATGGTACGCATTGTCCAGTCATTTACCAACCCAGAACCGCTACCATTATAACGAATAAACTGCTCACGAACGTCCGTATTTAGTTTCGCACTGGAAAATTTCTTCTGGAACAATCCCTTCGATATGGTGTTCTCTGGGCTACCAGTGACTAAATACTTCAAAATCAATCGACGTATCGTTGACGGTATTTTTTAGCAAAACTGGTGGAAGGAATTCGACCTTATTCAAACGCAAATGATTCACCTTCGGGTTTCCTCTTTTTTGTTGGAATCTTTAGCTGATGACAACTCCTTTTCTTACGACGTACAAACCTTGGCTAAATGTAACTTTTTATCGCAAATTTTGCAGACGTAACTCTAATACTGGTCCTTACGGAAATCACGAGCTCCCTTTCCACAAGCAAAACACTTACCATTTCCCTTGTTCTTGTAAGCTTCCAGCTGAATCCAATTTACCTTTAATGCCTGGGACAGACATACAACGTACAACTTCCTTAAGTCAAGTACGTGTTTTTTAGTACTGGATAAAAGTATTTGACAGTTCGTACAACGGACAGCGTTGTATGTCTGGTATAAGTATCACATTCCATTTAACTGAAGTGTCGATTCTTCCTTCATTGCAGTTTCATTCACTAATGTCGTTTTCGGTTATTGCTTGTGCGGAATTGGGTTCGCCCTAGGTCTGCCCTAACAGCTGTCAAAACTTTTTTTTATTCAATTGGGTCGGATCTGAATCCGTTCTGGATCCAACCCAACATCGATGAGGTTCGCTCTCATTTTTTTTTTTTTTTTTGAGGTCCAACTTGGGTCAACAGCTCTCGTCTCATCGTCCTCTTCGCTATCGAGTTCGTAAGCCAAGAAAAATCTTTCCAGTCATTCCTGGTAAAGCGACCAGGAAACTCAAATATTAAACTGCGGTGGCTTCACCGGCGAAATCTTCTGGGTCAATTTTTTCATTCTCGTCGCCAAACTGTGATTTTCCTAATATTCTTTTCTAAGGACGAAGCAGATTTAGATTTATTGCAGAGCAAATCAGTTACTCGTCTAGCTTGGTTGAATGTTAGCAATGGACTCCTATGATCGCAATATTCCTCCCTAATTCGCGACGCTCATTAGCTTCCGAAACTTCTGCTACTTCTGAACGGTCATTCGCTTGGTGAATCCGAATAGCCATGGTGACTTAAGCTGCAAACGACAAACACCCCACTGCCTCTTCAAATACAACTGATTTCACTTCTTCTGTTTCTGATTTCATTTTCGGTGTCATCGTTTTGTCCAACTTGCTGGTGTTGCAACTGGGTGGGCAACGGCTATACCGGAATGATCAATGATGTCTTCGTTGTAGCCTTGTTGATCCAACCACAGCTTGCCTTCTTCAGGATTCCTTGTAATACTGATGCCGAGACCATGTTTCGCATCCCCGAGGTCTTTCATTTTTAATCGCTTCTGCAGGTGGGCTTTCAACTTCTTCTTCTCCTGCTTCCGATCGTTTGTGAAAATCAAAAGATCATCGACGTAGATGGTCACAAACATCATTTTTTGCCCATGGATAGAGGGATCTACGCTCGATCGTTTCAGCCCAAATTCTCGAAGCACCACGTCCAACTGCGCATTCCATAAATCCATCCAACTGCCCGCAGTTCCGGCCCATCGAGAGATTTTGGGCAGTTATGAAGCAGCAGCTTAAGACCCGGCTCGGGACGCGACTCAGATGACTCAAATGTGGAACAAATGTGCCAAGGAAGTTGACTCCGGAGATGTGCAGCGTTAAATGGGAGGAATAAAGAAAGAGTCGCAAATTTTCATTAGAAACGAAAAGAAATTATGTTCATGTTTTTTCCTTAAAGTTCAGTAAATTACCTTTGTTTTGATGTATTAAACTTATTTGTACGTCAATCCGGGACCAAAATACAGATGATTTCATTATTCCGGATTCTAAATTGACATAGCTTTACACGACTAGATTGCTTGAGACCGTAGCGCGCCTTCTGCAGTCTGCAACTTTTTCCGTTTGATGCAGCAAACCCCTCCAATTAGAGCATGTAGATTTCTTCGTCACCCAGTTGATCAATAATTTCAGCAGGTCTCGGTTGTTCGACCTCATGAAGCTCGGCTGCTCCGAACACAAGACGATCATGAGAATTCGTCACAGCAAAGCTCCATGAACTCCACCGGTTCCACTTGTTGTTCTGCCGGGCGGATAGCGACACCTTCTTCTAGTACCACGATAACGGAAACGGTCATTCACTGCATTATACACTCGATGTCCTTTCGTGTCCTTTAGTGTAACCAACGAAAATGCCCTTCTCGGATTTAGGATCGAAGTACTTTCTTTCCGTTTTCGGTATCAAGGTCATCACACTCGAGGCTGTCTTTCCACTTTGACTTTAAACGATTTGAAAGCCTCGAGTGCTTGGATTTTGTCCTTCAAGAAGTAGACAACGACGCGCTTGCTTGCGTCGTCCACGAACGTCATAAAATAACAGCTTCTCCAATTGATGGAACCTCTACTGGTCCGCAGAGTTCGGAGTGCACCAACTCCAACAATTCTTCACCTCTCGATTCGCTACTTGGGAACGAGCGCCTCGCATGTTTCCCCACCGAACTGGCAACACAATTCGATAACGACCCATCTTAAAAATTGATAACGAACCATCTTGAAATTCAGGCCACGTTCGTGAAGATGTCTCAGACGTCGATGCTCTATGCCACTTGCCAAAAATGACTTCTCCAGCCGATTGACCACTTTCCTCGACTTTGGTGACAACCAGCTCTCCGTCTTTGTCCCAAACTTCGCATTTGTCCTTCGTGAAAATAACGTGTTTTCCTTTCTTGCAAATGGTACTTACGGATAACAAGTTGATGGCCAGATTCGGGATTATCAGTACTCCACTGAAATCGGTTCGTCCTACACTGCTGTCTAGTTCAACGGAACCCTTTGCTATGGCCTTCATGCTATGATTGTTCGACGATGTGGTTCATCCTAACTTCATCGACAAATCTTTGATTTGGTCGTTCCATGTGACAAGTGGCACCCGAATCAAAGTACCATCCATTGATGTTTACGACTCCCATCGCAAAAATGGAACACAGACCTTTATGCTTGCTTGGCTCCGATTGCTCTTGCTTCGCCGAACACTTTGTCGCAAAATGACCTGGCTTCTTGCAGTTGCAGCAGGTCTTTTCGTCGATCTTTAGTTTCACCATCGTTGACTGGCACAAGCGTTTGCCTCCTAACCAATCGAGCAAAGCGACCTAACATTGAGCCACTACGGGAAACCGGAGTTGCCCAGAAATACGCGTAACGGCTAGAAGCAGCTTTATCAACGGAAGAGCAACTTGGCGAAGCTACTCTTGAGGATGGCTGGAGAGGATATTCAAACCACCATCGAATCGAAAAAAATGACTGGTTTGATGGCGAATGCAAGCAGTTAGTAGAGGAGAAGAATGAGGCACGGGCGAGAGCAAATGTGGAACGGTACAGGCAGGCAGGGAACAGGCAAAATTCTATTCTTCGAAGGAAAAAGCGCCAGATGGAAAATCGAGATTGCGAAGCAATGGAAACACTGTACGGTGCTAACGATACACGCAAATTCTACGAGAAATTGAACAGCTCGTGCTATATCTACGTACCACAAACTGATATGAGCAGATACCAGGAAGGCAACATTCTCACAGGAGAGTGTGAGGTGATTGAAAGGTGGAAGAAGTACTTCGACGAGTACCTGAACGGTAATGTTACAGCGAACGAAAGTGGCACGGTAATAAATCTAGGAACACGCGCAGACAATTACAGGATTCCGACCCGAACCCTTTAGGAAGTTGAGAAGGAAATTGTTCGGTTGAAGAACAACACAGCTGCTGGAGTTGACCAACACCCAAGCGAGCTATTAAAATACGGTGGTGAAGCACAGGCCAGGGCGCTGCACTGGGTAATTACCAAGATTTGGCGGGAGGAATGTTTACCGGAGGATTGGATGGAAGGAATTGTGTGTCTCATCCATAAAAAAGGCGACAAGGTGGATTGCTGCAATTATCGTGTAATCACGCTACTGAGCGTCGCCTACAAGTTGCTCTCCCAAATGTTATGCCACCGCCTGTCACCAATTGCAAAGGAGTTCGTGGGGCGATACCAAGTGGGATTCATGAGTGCCCGCGCTACTATGGACCAGATTTTCGCGATTCGGCAGAAATGTCGCGAATATAACGTGCCCACACACCATCTTTTCATCGATTTCAAATCAGCTTATGATACAATCGATCGAGACAGTGTTAGCCTCCTACCACGAGTTCAGATCGACGGTGATTAAATCGTGGTAGTAGATGAGCTCGTGTATCTGGTCTCATTGGGGACCGCCGATATCGACACCAGCAGAGAGATACAAAGGCGCATTATGCCTGGCAATCGTGCCTACTTTGGACTCCGGATCGTTGGACGTTAAGATTGAACAAAGTTCGCCGAACTACAAAGTTGACCATCTACAAGATATTAATTAGTTCTCTACGGTCACGAAACGTGGACTTTGCTAGTGGAGGTATCTTTGAACGCAAGGTGCTGCGCACGATCTACGGTGGAGTGCGCAGATGGAAGACGGCCCATGGAGGAGGCGAATGAATCACAAATTGCATCAGCTGCTGGAGAACCTCCCATAGAATATATCGCTAAAATTGGTCGACTACGATGGGCTGGGCATGTCGTAAGAATGTCGAACGACAGCGCTGTTAAAATGAAAACGAACCGACGGGTACAAGATAAAGAGGCGCGCAACGAGCAAGGTGGATCGATCAAGTAGAAGGCTACCTGCGGACTCTAGGCAGACAGCGAGGCTGGCGAGGTACAGCCATGGACCGATTACAATGGAGACAACTTATGTGTACAGCAGAATTATTGGTACACACAAAAAAGAAATATTGTTTTATTAAAAGCTTAGCACTTTACTTCTGAAAAGAGTTTATTTTTCATTAAATTAAAAGTAAAATCATCTACTGCGAAAGTTTTGTGTTTGAATTGAAAGTATATTTTTTCGGTTCAGTGTGTAAATTTAAAAGTATGTTCTTTTACCATGAAAATTATAGAACTGTCAAATCCACCAACACAAACGGAAGTCGTCGTATGGATTTTTTCTCTATACTGTCAAATAATACATAAGCTCCACATTCAAAATGTTCCTCGCCCCAAGGAATCGCTCATCAGGAAAGTTCACAAACTTTCCGGTGTTATTAAATTCCGAACGGACCATGCAAAACGGAATAGGCCATATAATAATAGGCACTGATAATAATCCCATTTTTTTTGCAGCGTTGCCACAAGCGACGACGAGCGGCAACAGACGCTAAAGCTGGGAATTCGGAAGATATGGGGAAAATGTTTCGACTTGCATCTTCCGGATGGAAACATTGGCGATTGAACGACGCCAACTTCCGGTCTCTATGAAACTTTTAATAATTCATTTGAAAATTAAAACCTTTTTATGTGAAAACCATTTTTTCTTTCAATCAAAACAGCATACATTTATTTTGATTGCACAATACTTTCTAGTTGAAAGTTCATTTTCAAATAAAAATAATTTGCTTTCATTTTGAAATATGCAACGGAGTGGATTTGACAGTTCTAGGGTTTTTTTTTCATTTGGGCGAATCTACAATTGGGAGATTCTCTTCGGGCTCGCTCTCTTTCATTCATAAACCAATCATCTTTACGTTTTTCATTCTACTATTTGTAGAGTATGCTAGCCAGCACTGTTGTGTTTCGATCTGTACTAAAGAATGCCTCGTAAGTTTTATAATGGCGCTGTAATGAATGAAAGAGAGCGAGCCCGGAGAGAGTCTATCAATTGTAGATTCGCCCTAATGAAAAAAAACCCTAGAGTTCTACAATTCATCTGAAAAGAAAACTTTTTATGTTAAAAGTTTTTTTACAGCATACTTTTATTTAAATTGCGCGACACTTTCTGGATGCAAGTTTATTCTGGAATAAAAATAATTGGCTTTTATTTTCAACGATGCCACGGTTTCGATTTGACAGCTCCACAATTTGTTTTAAAAATTTGAACTTTTAAATGTAGAGCAGCAAAATTTTGAATTGACGGTTTGAAGGTTTTGGTTTTGAAAGTAAACCGCTTTCTACGAAAAAAGAACCAACGCAACTTTTCAATTTTGGCAATGTTTTTTAATTTTAATAATCATTATTCTTTGTGTGTAAGGTAATGTATCGTCGGAAGGAGATTCTTCACGTGAGTGTCACGTGAGTTCACTTTGACGTGAGTGTCTACTTACCGGTCCACCCCTCCGTTTTTGGTCCTTCATACACTGATATTGTGAACTCAAATCGGTGGCTCAATTTGATCTTGCTATAGTGCTATAGATCATTGCTCGATGGCGTCATCAATGCAGTTTTGACAGTCGATGGAGTTTGTTTACACGGACTTAGGAATATTTTCGGTAAGATCGGTTTGAGATGTTGCACACTTAGGAAATTTTACAGTATTCGGTAATTTTTTACCGAACTTTCAACAACTGAACGTTCGGTAATCTGTTCGGTAATCTAATCACTTACCGAACGTTCGGTACTCGAATTTTTCGATGAAATGTCAAAAAATACCGTACAGTTCGGTAACGGGGAATTTGATGAGCTGTCGAAAGCTACCACAGGACTGAAGCGGCTGTCATCCACGAACAATAATCGTGGAAACCGAAAACTTGGTGCTGCGTGTGGTGCTGATTTGACAGATCGATTTTTTCTAAGGCTTTATGCAGCAAACACAATAGTCGCGGCAGAAGTTGTCGTGTTTTGTCGTTAATTTGATTCGAGAAAAAGAAATTCCGTGTTGTACTTAGTGCAGTGGTTATTAAAAGAGACAATACTCGATTGTTTATCAGCCAGGTATTATAATGTTTTACCTTAATTACTGTTACCTACGTAGTTTGGTAGAAGAAATATTGTGAGAAATATAAACCGTTGTGAACAAAGCTTAAAATGTTTCAGAATCGTAACTGGCGCCACACCAAAAGTAGCTGGCTTCAAGAACTATACGCTCTCTTTCAAGTCACTCTGAAAACTGCCCGCACAGTTCTGGTATTTTTCCCGTAGTCTGGAACAGGAAGCGTTTCGTATTTTTTGTTTGTTCGTTAAACACCAACTATATTTGGATGTTATGGTTTCATTAAACAATACTGTATTCGTTTTTATTGGTTTATTATCTGATTTATTCATGTTCGGATATATGAACTAAAATTCAAATTACGATTAATATTATAATTAACAATAATAGCGGTGCAATCCGGAAACATATTCCCGGCAGTAAAAACATACGAACACCGGGAAAAACCTGTAAACAATTAGAGGAATAAAACGTTAGATGAATTCTTATGGAAAACCTCGATGGGATCCTGCATCTCCAGCTGCTGGTATACCTGCTCCATCACCGTTGATGTCGGGTTTCGGCCACGAGATGAAAACTTTTTAATAAAAATTTTCCAAATCACCTTCTGCAACACAATCACTGGAACCACGAGACTTCACATAAAATGACCAACAGTTTGACATATAATATTACTTTACCGGGCTTCGGTAATTCAGAGTTCGTCTTACGTTTTGTTCGGTAATGTGCTTACCGTATTCAGTGATTGTTTGTTTTTACCGTATAAATTGTTTTTTTTTTCTACCGAATACTGTAAATAAAATACAACATTACAGATCGTTCGGTAAAGCGTTACAAAATTACGGTAAAATTATAAATGTTTACCGATAAATTGGTAATATGTTATGTTTACCGAAATATTTCGTAAATTTCTTTACCGAACAGAAAAATCGAATTTAAGTGTGTGTGCTCTAAATTCATTACGATTGAAGTAAAACAGTCGGAGAACAGACACCAGTGCTTATTTTTACATCATTTCCTGAATCAAATCGAACAGAATCCGGAAAAAGCCAAAGAAAAAATTCGTTTGAGGGGTTCGAATTATAGCAGCTTGTAAACAAGCTCCCTGAACTGTCAAAAAAATTAGGTTAATACATTTCCGTGCAATGATCTATTAAGTGGAGCAGCATCCAAACACAAGCCAAGCGCTTAATTGGATGGTGGCTAGCATACATACACAATACAAAAAATAATGAAAGAGTAATTCTCGAGTAATTCATGTTAAGGGCCTAAAAGCCATTTGTAAACAATGACTTTAAACGTCGGTTTCTCTTGAATCTTAAGGTGAATCGCTGCTCCACGTATTTTTTCCTATCTTTTATCTCGCTCTCGCAAACTCACCTTGCTATTTCAAATTAATAAATCTCGATTGTTAGTGAATGAACATCGAATCGAACTCTATCAGATTGCTCACAGCAAGTAAGCATACAAACTGATGTGATTAAATTTTCAATATCTAGTACCGACTCTGAGTTATATCAATTCGAAGTTAAGAACTTATAAGCTGTTTTATAATTGTATAAAAGCAAGTGAAGCTACATAAGCTGTAAGTAGAATTAAAAAATCGATACAGTACTTATGCATAATGTAACACAGCTTTAACACAACATTCAGCTCTAGGTTACATACTTTGAAAAGAAAGCTCTTATGCGAACAATGTTTGTCTGCATTTACACAGCTTGTTTATGTAGCTAAGAAATTAGTCGGTTTAGCTTTTGAATTATCATTCTGTGTTCTCTGACACAGTTTTATTTGTTAGCTTTGTTATTGCTTTTCAAAAGCCTTTATATTAAAAATACCTCAGCCGTTATACAGATTAGTGATTATAGCTGTATAGAATGTTGTATAAGGACACTGAGCACATATGTTGATGCGGTAATGTCAACAAGCCACAAGTTATCCGAAAACATTTTTGCGGTCAGCGATGAATGGCTAGCGTCGATTCTCCTGATGGGACTACCGAAATTCTATACTCTCATGGGGATGGGATTGGAGCGTCTGGACTGGCGCTCCATGCTGATGCTGTTAAATCAAAGATCCTGCAGGACGTGAAGATCAAGATGGGATCGAAGAGTAGCTGCGAAGAAGGTGCGTTCTACAGTGATTAACATAAACGCAACCGATAGAATGGTGGCCATAAGCAGGGCGATGGTTCCTGCTATAATTGTAAGAAGCAGTGCCATTATGCAGCCAACTGTCCAGAAAAGCAGCAAAACGGATCGTAGAAAATAGGCCGAGCAATGTGTGCGGTATTTGCAATGGGTGACAACGTTGAAGACTAGGAATGGTACTTCGATTCTGGTGCCACTACACATATGGCCAGAAGCGGAGCAGAATTCACATCGATGCAGGAAGTATCTTATCATACTGGGACAGCGAATAAAAGCAACATGACGCCGAATTCCAGAGGTTCGGTGAATCTGGAGTGCATCGAGGGGCCTGTCGAAGTTCAAAAAGTTCTGGAGGTTCCTTATCCAGCGACGATTTTACTATCCATCAGCAAGATTTGTTCGAAGGGGTTCAACATTAAGTTTACCGCAACGAACGGCACGGTGCAAATGAAAACCGGAAAAGTCTTTGCCAGCGGAGTTGCAGAAGGAGGACTGTATAAGCTAAACCGGAAGCAGGAGAAGGCGTTCGGGTGCAACGAAACATAGAAGTGGCACAGGTGATTTGGACATATCAGCATGCAGTATGCAGATGACGAACGGTTTCCAGTTGAAGAAGGTGGATGACGTACAATGCGTGGCATGCATTCAAGGCAAGAATGCACGGAAATTCCGTTTCCTACTGCACTCGGATTTGAACTGCACTGGAGTTTCTGCACTCGGATTTGAACTCGAACAGAATGGAACTGCTGGTGAACGCATGAATCGAACGATAATGGAAAGGGTAAA